>VYXD01006588.1:1188994-1217777 GCA_013397195.1 Hylia prasina
TTAAAAAAAAAAAAAAAATCATTCTGAACACCAAAAACTGCCAGAGTGGTCTAATGCAGGAATGAGTTGCTCAGAGAGGTGGTGGAGTTTCCATCTGTGGAATCACGTGAAATCAGGTTGGAGTCCTGGGCAACCAGCTTTGCCTTATGCTGCTTGAGAAGTGGGAATGGACTAGATGAACTGAAGAGCTGCCTTCCAACCTGAACCATTCTGTGATTCTGTAATATTCCACGGTAGAGTTCTTGCTGTGTTTAATTGCATTTGCTCATCAGCTATAAAAGTATCTCTATGGAAGCGTCCATTATTAGAGTAGTGGCACATAAGAATTGCTATTTAGAGCAAAAGTGCTTCTACTGCTAATTACAGCAGACCTACAGGAGCTTCCTAGGCTGCACAGGGTGAATTGACTTCCTCCTAGTGACTGTTCCCTGGATTCCCTGTTCTAGTTTTGCAACAATACAAATGGCACTTGCCAAATAAAATAATGTTGTAGAGATTTGATTACTTGAAATGGTCTCCACTACCATCTCTGGAAGCAGGTTATAAAAACCAGGCTAACACTAGACTGAAAGCAGAGAAGAATACAGCTATCACATAGGATTTCTGCTTGTCTTTCTAGTACGTAGCTATGCTGGGAATTCTGTCACATGGGTGACATGTTATGTCAAATCTATAGAGTGTTTTCCTTTTATGGCCATGCTGTGTTGTTCCTGTAGCTGCTGATATGAACATTGCTTTGGCTGCTTGGCAATTCACTGTAATTAACTGTCTGCTAAGTAACAATGCCTTTGAACCAGGATTTAAAAAATATAGTTATTTGTAGGAGAATGCCAGATAAATAATTGAAGCTTGGAATGAGGCTTTCTTAATACTATATTCTATGCTGTTTGGTGACACAAATATATCTTATTAAAAAAAGAAATTTGGTCTTAACAGCAAAGCCCTTTTGAGTATGTCAGACACCTCACATGAAGACAGGTTGCTGCTGATGTGTAAACTGTTACCTCTCTCAGTAATGCTGAAGAAGACTCTGTCCCATTTCTTTTTTCTTAATGCACATTGCTCTGCTATCTTGTAGCCACTGAACATAAACATCAACCATTGCTATGTAACTGAAAAACCCAAAGAGTTAAATGTTTGTGGAAAGAATCAGATTTCCTACACAGGTTTTGACCAGACAGTCACCTCCCAGAAATATGCACATGCTTCTTTGTGTTTGGGAAATTCCAGGACGAAATGCAGCACTCTGTGTGGGTATGTGCACTGTGAGTGCCCAAATCACACCTTTCTGACCCTTTTTCAAACCTCCCTCAACTTCTGCGCTCTCACACTCTCCACTTTTACACTCTCTACTTTTTTCCATAACGACTCTTTACCTTCATCCTCCTCTTCTTTGGGCACTTGTCCTAGAACTATCCAAGAGTTTAGTTCACCACTCCCCTCTGCAGTCTTTCTAATGCTAGAAAACACTAGGCAAGAGTAAGGAAAACACTAGGTAAGGATAAGGAAAAAAGATCCCCAGAGCCACTTCCTTTGGAGCTTTGTAGGAAATACAGTGGTGGGTCTTTTCTCCCAGTGATGGCAAGGTGAAGAGAAATGTAAGACCTGAAACCTGCAGGTGATTTGAAGCTTGTGTTTGAATCCCATATTGGAGCATAGTTTTCTAGCCTACTTACTCAGGGGTGTTCCTCTTAAATTCAGGGATGTCAATAGGTACTTGCTAACCAGGGTGACCTGGACAAGCTCTCTTAGCAGGACTCAGGATGATTTAATTGCAGTCTTCCAGTACCTGAGGGGAGCGTACAGGAAAGGCGGAAAGAGACTACAAGAGAATATAGTGGTAGGAAAAAGGGACATGGCTTCAAACTGTAAATTGTAGCTTTAGATTAGATATTAGGAAAAAACCCTTTCCTGGGAGGGTGGTGACGCACTGGAACAGATTGTCCAGGGAAGTTGTGGATGCCCCATATATGGAAGATTTCAAGCCCAGGCTGGATGGTGCTCTGAGCAACCTGATCTATTGGAAGGTGTCCCTACCCATGGCAGGGGGTTTGGAACTAGATGATCTTTTAGGTCCCTTGCAACCCAAAGCACTCTCTGATTCTAGGATTCCATGACTGCTGGAAAGTACACTGGTTGTCTGATGGGAAAAGATAACCCATGGCCTCTTCATCTCACCATTTTTGCCTCAGGACACTCATGTTTTGTTTCTTTCCCTAACCATTCTTGTTCCATGTCACTTCTCAGGAACCACTTTGCAAATTGCCCACCTTTATGCCTCCCTTCCCCTTGCTCCTGTCTTTGGTCAGCTCCAAATCTCCCTTCAGAGGCTTGTTCTTCCTGTGCTTCCACACAAGGTCTTTCCTTCTGCTGCCTCTTCCCCTTGCCCGCAGCCCCTTCCCACCCTCACCCTGGACTCCTTTCCCAGGCCTGGCTGCTCCAGTTCCATTTTCCTTTTCTGCTGTGCCCAGGTGAAACTGAAATCTTGTTCTGCCCTCTGCAGCTTCCACCTGGAACATCTGCAGGAAGGGTGCAGTTTCTAGACAGTTATTGATTTCTAAACAAGTGAAATCACTGTTTCTGTATCATATTGGAAAAAAGCAGGAGGTTTTTCACATATAAGCCACTTGTCTCCCATTAGATTTCGAGCAACTTGTCTGAACCTCCAGATTTAAGAGCAGGTTTTAGAAGTCATAAAAAATGTACAAAACACAATTCTTTCCCCACACTCACTCTTGTAGGTGGCTGGATCTTGACATGTCAAATTTTCCCAAACTACTCATCATCCAGTGTCCAACTGAATCTGCAGCTTTTCATCCACGTAGTTAGAAGCTGACAATTCCTATTATGGGCAGTTTTGCAAAGAGTTTTATCATATCATTATCTTATCGTTAACATGCCAGGCTAAATTCCTAACAGGAGTTGCTACCAATCCCACCTGGTATAGAGAAAAGAAAAAAAAAATCACTTATTGATGTAGAACAACAACTAATGGACATTATAGTAAAATATGTCACACTGACATTGTGATTTCATGTTGCCTCATCCAAGACTTAATTAAGACAGCTCAAGAAGCATATTTACTTACATTAGCTTTGTATCAAGTTCTGATTGAACAAACTGCTTGTAAAAGATGAGACATAATAAACACAGCCAGCTTGTTTTTTTAAAATGTGAATTTGGAAGAAGGAGAGAATAATGGGCTGAGAAATGTTTTATTTCTTGTCAGGGTGGAAGAAAGGAAAAATACATCCAAGATGTTTCTTTAAAAGATCCATTTAAATCGGACCACTGCTGAAGGAGGCAATTATTTTTTTATCATAGAATCTTGACAGCCTTCTTTTAAGGCTGAAATGCAGAAACAAAATGAAGTCTTTTGTATGCTGGATTGAGTTAATGCACAGCAGCTTTCTGAGTGGGAAAACCAGAGAAGTGATTAAGTTATTTTTATTACTTTAGCTAGAGAGACTGGGTACTGCTTCTACAACTAGTCACTGGGGTACAATTAACAGACCATTTGCTAATAGAATATAGAGCTTTAAAAGCAGATGCTGTTTGGGATTTCAGCTATCTTGCTGCATCTCAGGTAGTTGTAAGGAGTGCAGAGCTGTGTGTCACAGTCTGTGTTGCCCTCCTAGACTGTACATGGTTAATCTGTGTTGCTCTGAGAGCCCTTTGCTGTGCGGAGGTCCAGGCAGAGCGTGGGGCTGTCCTGGCTGGGCTGCAGCTGGGCTGGGAGCCCTCTGGCAGCTGCAGGCCAGGGCGTGTGCGCTCGGCCGCTGCCTGTGCCAGGTGCCAAAATAAGGCCCAAACTCAGCTTGGAGGACAGGAGAGGTGTGGCTGCTTTTCAAGGGGAAATGAGGAACCATTTTACCATCCTGGACTGGCTTGAGAAGTGAAGAGCTCTCCAGAGCCCTTCTATCAGCTTGGACCTGCTGGTTTGTGGTGAAATCTCAGGGTGCCACAGAGAGAGTCCCTCTCCATGTCACCCCAGAAGTGTTGTGTCTCCTTTCTTATCTGCTTGCACACAGGAAGCTTCTGTCTGTTAAGGTTAACCCAAGGTTAGCTGATAGAATTATAGCCTTCAGAACCTCTGGGTGTTACAGATCTCTACAAGATTGGGGTGATGGAGGAATCTGGTCTCAGCTGCAGTTGCTTTGCATATTAGATGCTGATCCAGGGGAATAAAGGAGCAAAGTCAAGAAGGAACTTCGAAATAGTGTGTATTAAAGACTCCCTGATAAAGGCACTGATCTTGTCCAGCATGGTTTAACACACTTTATTCTGAGTTTAGGATAGATCCCTGCTCTGCAGAGATGGGTTTGGACTACACTGAAGTTCAAGTGTCCTAGCTTGTGCTGGAGATGGGATCAGTCTTCCAAAAGGGTCAAAACACAAAGACTAGAACCATGTCTCACTGGCACTGCATCCTCTATTTCTGATTTTGCATAGGAAATAGACAGGAATATGGACCTAAATGTTTATTTACATGCTCCTGATCAAAATGTTTACCACTGAGGAAAAAGAAATTAGGATGAGTGGGAGATATTAAGAAAATAAGTGTAAGGAAAGATCTGTAGGCTTGTTTTTCCCAGAGAGGATGCTAAGAAGGAGAAAAAATAATTTGTGGTAGGTGCTGTATGACCCTTGAAGAAATACAGTCTATTTCTCTGCCTCTGACATATTTGAGAGATCTCATAGTCTTCAAACCTTTTTTTCCATTTTATTCTTCATTGTTTGCAGTGCTTTAGATGTTCTTATTCTGCTTGAATACCTGTTTACAATTTTCTCCCTGAATCCCTGAGCCTGCAGATAGCCAAAGAAAGGAAATATATGTGCCTTTCTTAGAATTATAAAAGGGCTTAGGTTGGGAAAAGATCTTTAAGATAATTGAGTCCAACCATTTGATCTCTTTCTGACTACAGGCTCAATTTCTTCACTTTGGTTGGAAGAGAGAGACAAACAAACTAGTGACATCTAGCAGCCCCTTCCAAATTATATTGTATGATAACTCTGGGCATGAATGAGAAAAAAGAGAAAAATGCATGCCCACATCCCATTCTGCTTCTCTGCTGTCCATGTAGGTTTTGTTTCTTAGTTTCCATTTACTTTTCAAATCACATGGACAGAGTACATTGAGAGTTTGCCACCTTCCAAAGCACAGCTACTTTAACAAATGTTTGTGATGTAATGTAGGGCCTGCTATTGGTGACAAGGCTGTGAGAAGCCTCCTTGGTGGCCCTGGGGACCATTTTTCTGCTCAGGCCCTGGCCTGTGCTGCCTGCTGGGGCATCTGAGACTTGCTTGACTGGTCCAGACCCACCTGGCTGACTGGACATCTCAGTCAGACCTCACCCCCTTCTTGTCCCCTTCGCCTTCCCTCTGCCCTCAGCTCTTGGTCCCCAGCCTGCAGAGGACAGTGCAGTGGTGTAGCCAGTCTCACGCTCAGATCTGCTTCAAGGCTGATTTTTTATGCTGTTTTTTTAATACTTTTTTTTCCTTTATTGCTCATTGGTGTAGTTAGTACCACAGTAGGTAATCCTATCTGCAGGTTTTGAGAGCTACCATAGCAGACTTGAACATAACATACAGTTCATTTCCAGAGCTTAACAAGCTGCCACTCATCAGCTGCCATGGTGGCTGCCTTCCTGTGCTCTTAGCCTGCAGTAAATGCAAGATAATTCAGCTTATCTTAACTCTTTATTGTTGCAGGCTCAATTAAATCCTTTTGCAAGATTACACACACATACAGGATTACTACCACTTAGTTGATGGTGGAGAACCTGACAGCAGCTGAGCCCAGTCTAAATATTTCTTACTCCTAAGGATATTTTATATGGCTGCATGTCTTTTGGGTTTGTTTGCATAGAGCTTTGTATCTGAGAGAAGGTGTTCTGCTTCTATGTGGCAGCTTCTGTTCGAAAAGGAATTTACATTAGGCTGAACTGGTGACAATGGAGAGACAGAAACAGGCCTTCTTAACAAACAGGAACTTTTAGCCTTGGGCTTTAATGATTGAAAGGTTAGGAAATTCCCTCACAGGAACCCCAGGCCCTGCACAGTTAGCCAGAAATTATCAGAGATATTTCAAGGCATGAAGTCGTCCAGTATTTTTCTGTTACTATTTGGTGTCTTTCAGCAAGATAGAAATTAAATCTCAAATCTCCCCAGTATGTTTATAGTTAAATTTATTGCTGAGCAGGAAGACAGGAAAAACTTAACCAGAAAAGACGGAAGAATTCAAGGTAGACATGAGAAAGGGTCAAGATAGCTGCAGTTGGTGGGGCAGAGAAGGCAATACAGGCAACCTCTGAGGAGACAAGGAACTTTCTATGAAAAGTGGCCACAAATAGAAAATTGCCATATTTAAATATGGCATATGTTCTGAGGTCCTTATGAGTAAGATATTTATAGAAAAAAGTTGCACACACGGGATGCCTTGCCATCTGAGGCTTAGTGACTCCCAGAAATCTGCTACTTAGGCAATCCATTATTTGCATGATAGATTCTTGTGATAATGGTTACAAAGTAAATTTTTTTTTTCTTTTTTAATAAAATATGGCAGGCAGCACACGTGGCTTGGAGGGCAAGGTGAGCACAGAGTACTTTTGAATGTAACATTAGTAGCTGGCTTTTCAGGTAAGGTAAAAATGGCTTCTGATGGCTTAACTAAAAAAAGAAATCTTCATCTATTTCCTTCAAGCAGATTTCAAGAGCCTTGAAGTGCTAATTTTATACCAGAATGATCTTGAGTGCCATGCTGTTAACACTCCAGAAAAGTATTCCAGCACCTGGTCTCACGTAGAATTAGGTCTACTTATATTCCTAAGTATTCTACTTATATTTGAAATGTATTATACTATCTGCTATAAATAATTTCACATGTATCTCCAAGAACCACGATATTGTAAATATTCAGCAGTTTCTGTTCACACAGTAATAGGAAGAGGTAATACACTTCATTATGGATAACTTCAATTTCAAACTAAGTGCAGAACCAACCATTTGATCTATACATAACACAAAATGCTTTTAAAATCTATACCATTTTAGTCTTGGTTATTGCTTAATGATAAAAACTAAAAACTATACAAGAGTGAACTACATTCGTATCATTTTTTTGTAAAACACCTTCTTTGGACACTGAGATGGATTGTGAGTCAAGTGACTTGCTCTTTATGTTTAGTGCATACTGCAGTGATTTCAATAAGGTCAAAACCAGTTGGGTAAACCTTGAAAGCATTTGCTATTTATAAGTCACTGAACTTCGAACAAGTACACATCATACACTGGAATCTGACCTAGCAGAAATAAAATCTAAAGGGGATTGAAACTCACAGAGTTGTTATACCACTTCTCACACAATATCATGTTTAAGGCACATTCTCCTAGGAGCTTCTCCAGCCAATATGGTTTATAGGGCAAAATGTTCAGCTTCATTTGTCACAGCCTTCAATATACTTAAATATATGAGTGACTTTAGAGGAAAACAAATAGTGAAGAAAGAAACTGTGATGTCCCATGTATATATTTTTCAAGGTAAGTTCCAAAGCAGCCTGAGGGGTAAAATTCTGGGGTCCAATTCCCTTCTGTCAACTAGCAGCACTGGGACAGACAATCTAGATTTTATAATTTAAACTCAGTTCTATCAATCAAGACTGAAAGAAGCACAGTACTGACTTTTACTTTTCATATTTATTTTAATTTTTTTTTAATATAGAAATTTCCATCTGTACTCCAGGAAGTGTCAGCTCTTTTCTACCTGCTTTCTATGGTTTTATATCAACTATGCACTGAATCTGATATGACATAGGGTCACAAGGTACACAGGGAATTTTCAACTACATAGAACGGTAAAAGTCAGGGCAAAGATATTCAAAAGGCAGTATTATATTCAAATCTTTAAATTCCTAATGCAGCCTTGCATAGGCAGGTGTGAGAAGACACCCCTAATGCAGGCTGTGCTGTTGTGCCAAAAGAGCTGGGAGGGAAGGTGAGCTGATATTATCTTCAGTTGACCTGGATGGATTTGGAAGAGGACATATGTCTACAGCTTCAGCCAAGGGTTATAAATATGGGATTAAGTTCCCATTCCTTTACGCTACACTTCCATCTAGGAAAGCTGGGTTACCTCAGTATTTCCACAGTTGTGAACTAGTGATCCTTGCCATTATGGCTATACAGTCACATTTTTGTTCCAGAGCAGTCTGCCTAGCATTTATAGGCCTCCCACTTAAAGTGACTCCTTTAGTGACTTTTTTATAAAGCAACTATGATTGGGGATCAAATATTTTTAGTTGCAAGATATCATTCCTTTGATTGGCACTCCGTAAATTGAAGATATGTTTCAGATTTTGGAGACAGAGAGACGAAAAGACTCTGTGATCTTCTTAACAATCTACCCAAAATGTGGATCATATATTTAGATAAGAGCAATGTTACAGCCATGAGAAGTTACAGTCATATGTTACAGTTATATGAAGTTACAGTCATATGAAGCTGTCTGAAAGAAGAACTTACAGAAATGAAAGAAAAGGAACATAAAATTATATTCTTCATATCTTCAATTTGTTTGCAAATGTCCTCAGCTCTTTTCTTACACAGTATAAAGCCCAGCTGTTGATTATACACATCAACAGTGTGGATGCAACGGTTGCACTACATTTTAATTGTGGTAGAGTGACGGTTAGCAGGTATGATCCATGTGTATTCCTGTAGAAGGGAATGAAGCACAAAATTAAAATAACACTGTCAGCTGAGGAGGAGCATTTGTGTTCATGTTGGAGGTGGAAACTCATCACATCAGACATCATAGTGAAAAATCAGACCTTGCGTGTTCATGCAAAGGCCACTCCTTCGGCTGAAGCATTCTCCCAATTAAGGAGTAGCTGCTGAGTGACAGAAATCATGGGCTAAGATGCCAGAGTGAAGGGGTCATTTTACAAACTGGGCCTGTTAAAATGTGAGCACTCCCTGTAGCATATTTAAAAGACTTTATAGTCTTAACATGTTCCAGTCTTGCTGGTCAAGTTCATGTCTCCTGTCCACAGGTACCAGCTAGAAAGACAAGCGCTTTGGTGGGGTTCAGTCAGGACCAAACCCCGCTGGGATTGCTGCTTTGCTGTTGCTATGCAGGAGGTTATACAGTATCTAAATGTACCTTTGCTTCCCATTTGGCCATTCTGTCAAATATAGAGAAACTACATGTTTGTTCTCCTCAGCCTGGAAGTCAGAACAACATTTTTTTACTAAGCTGTTTGTTAAGTTAAGGTTGATTAACAGCTGGTGTCACAGGGAATGACTGTCCATACTGAAATCTGGAATAAAATGTCTGACAGACATTTTTTTAATGATATCCCAAAGTAAAAGAGTCCTCAGATACTCTTTTTTTTACATCACACTCTGCTGTGAACAACTGTGCTGAGATTCAGGGAAAGAAGAAGTGATGTCTTTAACAGGTAGAGAGTGGGCTATGATTTGGAGGTAAAATAAGTCCTCTTTCCATCAATATCTTACAGGGATAAAATTTACACTGATTTCATTAGGAATTTGCCCAATGTAGCATCAGTTAAAACACTCTGAGTCTTGAGCCCTGGATATTCAGTTGTTCACTTTGCTTTCTTGAATTTTGTTTTATTTCTATGATTAAAGGAGTACCTACTACCTCTGTCCATCTTTAAATTTCAGTGTGTAGGAGTCACCTACCACCTGAAACACACAGATATTATTTCTGTGCTGACAGGAACAACCTGTGATTTTCAACATCTCTAACTGTGAAATGACCTATAGTAACCTACTGACGCGTGAATGTACTTACTTCTCAGTCAGCTATGAGTGTCAAATGCTAAATGCAGCATATAAATAAATACATTAGGTGAATCTGCAACAATTTTATGAAGGATCTGGGTCCATAGTCCTTTAGTGACCTTTTGCAAGTTTTACGAGCACACTAGTAAAAGGACGAACTTATTTGAAATCTTTGAAGTTAAATTTCCTGGTATAAATAAGCCCAAAATGTCAAAGTTGACAAGCTTGAAAATGCTCATGTTGGCACATATCCTTGGACGAGCAGTTCCTATGATCATGTCAGGTTTGGTTATAGTGACCCAGAATACATAAATTCAAGCTTACCAGCACTAGGCTCTAAACAAGTCCTAGTTCAAAGTTGACCCAAGCTGTATGATGCTGAATCCTGCTCTGGAATGGAGCTGAATGGAGAATTCTGACATCTTAATATGACTGGTACTGCATCATGCTCGTACTATCATGGCTTTTTGATCTTTTTGGGAATCTGGCTGTTGTATGTGCATTGGTTGTGACATGTATATTGCAAGCACTTTAATTCAAAGAAATTTGTTCTTTTTGCTCATGCTAAATGCATGAGGAGCACAGTTTTTTTTCCCCTACCCATTCTATGGCATGAAGTGGGCACAAGTTTTCTAGATGTTTCAGGCTTCACGGAACAAAGCTGACCTTATCTCTTTAGAAGAGCCATTTCCAGCCGTTAAACAGGCAGCCACAGGGAAGAGGGTCTGGCCGAGCCTCTGCTGCAAAGGATAAGGGGTTCTGTAAAAAATACCCAGCCCAAGGCTTAGCGCTATGGCTGGATTTTCTCCAGCCAATCCAGGGCTAGCACTTCTAGATATTATTTGCCATTGCAAGGGCAGATGGGAACATTTTGAAACAGCAGACAAGCAGTGGGAATAATCAAGTCTCTGGGAGTTGAACCCATTTGCTTCTCCTTTTTCTGAGCAGCAGGGCATATGTTTGTGACTTCCAAGAGATGTGTTGCCTTAGAAGAGGTTTGAGGAAGAATGTCTCTGTCCCTAGCCTTTTGCAAACTAACCTTCAGAAAAGAGTACCAAAAATGTGTTCTTTAAATGATGCCAGATGTCCCACACATCCCTGAGTAACATTTCTTTACACTGTTTTATTCCAGAGATCTTTATCACACATGACCCACTGAAAGAGAAATAAATTTGAATCTACCTGTTGGAACCCTGGAGGCTGAAAATTTCAGGCTTTGTGTGTTAAAAAGTGCTGACCCTCAAACAAGCACCACATTTGACCTGAGGCCTTGGAACAGGCTCCTGAGATTGAGTGGTAGCATGGGGGTTGTAGGTGTGTAGTTTAAATAGTATTGTGTGGTCTTACAGGGTGAAAAACTTAGATTTAACATTTTAGTATATAGTAATACATGTAAATCAAGATGTAAGACTTTGGGCGTTATCTGAGTCCTTCTTCACCTTGTTCCTTCTTCTTCACGGGTTTAGGTGGTTTTCTGTAACTGGGTGAAAAATTCTGCACTGCAGACCTTGGGTAGTCATTATGGGGTCAGAAGTATAAATAAAATAGATGTCATCTCGTTATTGGGGGATTATCACTAATAAACTTGGAAAGAGTTAGAGGTACTCCATTTTACCCCTTTTTTTTAACTTGCTAGTTGGAGCTCATGGCTTGTGAGTCTGTAAATAAATAAGAAATAATAAACATCCAAGTCCGAATATGAACTCACGTTTCCAGTGTATTAATCCCGACCTTGGCAGAGAAAAAGAAGCCAGAACCATCACATCTACCTACATGTCTGATTACAGCAGGAGCTCAGAAACACTCCTGGTACTTGCTTATGCCTCTCACTTCTCCCTATGCAACCGCAGACCCTTACCTTCAAACCAAAAACATCAGTTGCTGGGGGATACTGAGCACTCTCTTTGATCCCTTCCTGTGGACTCCCAGTCTGGAATTGTGCTTGGTACTGCAGAGAAGACCAATTTGCTAGCATTCTTAGGTGAGTTTTTTTATTTTTGGCCTGCAACAGAAAATGTTTCATTTGGGATTTGTTTTCCTCTACAACCACTGAACTGGGAAGTTGCTCTTCTGTTGTTGATCTTCTACATCAGTTGAAGGAATTAGGCAAACACACTTCATTTTTAAATCTGACAAATGAAAAGAAAGAGAAAAGAACAAACGCAGCATCACAGGATGCTAAGAATATTACTTCTATTTTTAGGCTGGTACATTTTCAGACATGCAAACACCTCTGTTAATCGCAGACCCTGCGGCAGTGCTCTAGGGATTATTGAGTTGCTTGGAAAGCTGGCAGCCCTATATGGCATACCACTGAAGGACTTGACAAGGCTAATTGTGTTCCAAGTTGTTTTCAGCACCAGTGGGAAATGAGGTCTGTGTGCTGGATGTACTGTACAAACTAAGTAGTGACGGAGGAAGGGAGGTGGGGAGAGTGAGGTGCTGAATAAAGGTAACAAGATCCATAAGCATATGACATTTCACTAATATATTTGGCCTCTGGAATTTGAAAGGCAGTTGCATGCTTAACAGACATGTGATGTACTATTGTGAGTGCCTGCAGTTCCCTAGGAAATTTTAAAAGGTTGTTAGCTCTGGAGTGCATATTTCTATCTCTTTTCTCTGCACCAGTAAGAATACAAAATTCATTATTAATGATGTTTTTCCTCTAGACACAGGATTTTTCAGATCCTGAGAAGTAATTATTTTCCCTCTACATGCTTATGAATCCTAAAAATTAAGTCCACAATATTTCAGCCTCTACTAATGATATTTCAGGGTTGTCCTCTCTTGCAAATTCTCAGTAGCAACAAACAATTTGCAATATCTTTTGTCTTCCTGTCTTCAAATATGAACTTCCATCTAATCTATTGCCTGCATGACTTATCTGCTGTCCTATGCGGTGTTCCTTAAGGAGTATTTAATTCAAAACCTGTGTGAGCAGGTGAAACTTCTGTGGTGTTTATCTCATATTTAAAATTGTTTCTGTTCATCAAATTCAGTGTATTTCACCACACTATTTTCCAAGGCTTTGGATACCTACTCAAAACCTGTTTATGTGACCCTTTGGGCTCTGATGGGAGGAGTCAGGTAACCTTTCATGGCTTAGAAATCCATGAAAACTAGTTTGCTTTCCATGCTGCAGGAACAAACATGCCATAAAAACACCTCATTGAAACACTTTTAACAACATTTCCTCTTTTTACGAGCACTGCAACAGATTTGTGCTAGGTCTGGCTTTGGTGCCTTGGTTTCTTTTGTCATATGCTGTTAAACATAAAATGTCCTGCAGAAAGGGATCTGTGTCTTCTTTTCCAGGGTATATCTGCCCCTCTTACAGTGACAATGCAGTCGAAGACTGTGATCAAACTTGAGCATGCTCACTCTTAAGAACTGTTGTTATGAGCCCTCTCATTGAGGATTTAATAACAGGAAATTTTGGGCAACGCAATCTCAGAGGGAGATTGTTGCCATCTTGGGGTTTTGGAACAATCTGTCTACCAGGATAATAAAAGAGAAGCCAGATAAAAGGATTGAAAGGATGTGAGACAAGGTAAGGAGGAATGGAGACTTGGGGAAAATAGCCAGGAAATGAGAGAAGGCCTGGAAGAATATCAGGGGTGTGATGGAAAGAGATTGTGAGAAGAAGAATTTCCAGAAGGGGGAAGACTGGCAGAGAAGTATGAAGTGGTATTAAATGGAGTGACGCATGCTCTGGCCGGGGGACAGGAGCAGTCTGGGGCTTGCAAAGGGAGCACTCTCTTTCTAGGAGTCTGGACCAGGAAACAAAAGGATTGTTATGGTTTGGGAGCAAGCTAAGAGGCAACCTGTATGCCCATCTTCCTAAAAGTATTATGCAACACCTTGTTAGTACACTTAGAATAAGGACATTAGTAAGGACATTACTTCTCATCAAATTTTTTTCAGTTCTGGATTGAAGGATACATGTATCCCACAGAAACAAAAAAGAGCAAGGTGTGTTCTCTGGCCCACCAAGCAACCGTCAATGAAATGGTAACATTTCACTTTCTCCTCCCAATCAAATAAGCTGTTCTTATCCACTGACTCTACTAGCAGCAGGCCTTCATCTACATTACCCCATGAATCATGCTTGAATACTGTCTGCGAGGACCTAAACTATGAGTGGGAACCTACCAACCATGTGCTTGGTCTATGGTCCAGCTTAGTTTTCCAGAAAAGTCATAACCCATGAAAGTGCCCTGAAGTTCAAAAACAAGCATGAGAAGGATGTCTTGCTGAAGAGAATTTCTTTCAGTCATTCTTTAGCTCTGAAAATGAATGTGAAATCTTGAAGGGATTGTAGGTTTTTCTGTTTTCCATTATGCCTGACATAAATGAGAGCAGCACCTGAAACCTGCACAACAATGAACTTAGAGCTGGTTTCTCCCAGTTTCCCCTATGAGTGATGATGACGAATTGACAGGGGTGCCAAGTCACCAACAGAGCTTCAGGATGGTGCCAGCACTATGAAAATTTAAAAAATAAGTTTAAATACATTTAAAAAGGTGATGTAGGGATGACAGTTTCAGTATAGATAGGATAGTCCCCTTCCGTGAAGACCCTGAATACTTAGAGAGCAGTTTATTCAAGAAGGAGAGAGAGATTTGTAGCCAAATACTAAAGTAAGGTCATATGATTATTTTGTTATGCTATCAAAAAATTAATAGGTAGTGTGCATTGGTGTGTGTCACAGACTAACCTGCAGCATGGTGTGCTGATGATCTAATCTAGTGTCATATTTGGACAGTAGGACATCTACCCCGCATGTCCTGTCCTTTACATGGTCTTCAGATAAAAGGGCAAGGAAAGTAAATTGTACACCTCTTTGCAAAATAGTTAGGATGTAGCCAGAGTACCTGCATGGATCCATAAATTGAAGTGTACTCAAATCTTCCCATCACATCCTACGCAACTGTAGTGTATTTATTTTTTGTTACCACGAAGCTGAACTTTAAAGAAAGTAAAAATAAATTAGTTCCTAAGACTCTGTTCTGAGAGAAGCTGTAACTACCAAGACCAAGAACTGCTATGATTACTCCACAGACATCAGCACAAAAATGGCAATATATTCTGCCAACAAACATTGTGCTGTTCCATTGCTGTAGGACTATCAGCCCCAAATTGCCATCTGTGTCTCCTGCAGTGTTCAGTGTCCCATGTGGCTGATTAGCTGGCATATGTCAACATGTGAAAGAAGGAATTGTTCTGTCTTGTTGAAGGGCTTTTTCGGTTTTTCTGTTCAGAATTCTAGATATTTACACTTGTTCATCTAAAAGGTAAAGCATTTGTTATGGGAGCTGTGAATGTTCTGAGAACTGCACAGAACAAATAGGACACAAATCTTGACTGCAAAGAATTTATTTTATTCAGAAAAAAGACTTACAGGGTCAGACGGATGAGTAGTTGTACATTTTTAAAAATGCTACAGATGGAAACCTGGGCTTTCAAGAAAAAAATTCACAAGAAATTCTTGGTTTGAATTGATTTGATTTTAGATAAGAAGTAATCATAACTTTCAGTTTAGATATTCTGCAGTAAAAGTTATAGTTAGGCTGTTCTGGGTTTTCTTTCTTTGTATGTAATTGCTCTTTGTGAACTGAACTGCAGTCCCACTGATGCAATCTCATCTCTTACTAATAGGGGGCCATGTAGTGTCTCACAGAAGATGTAGTCTAAACAATAAACATTATTTACAGAGAAGAATGTACAGCAAATACACTTTAATTCCCAGTGGAATAGAAATATTTCACCAAAAAGAGATCCACAACAAATTTTCATGAGGCAATTTCATTTCATTGGTTTTGTCTGTCTTTCCCTTGTGTAAGGGCACTTGTCTTCATGCCAAACAGACATCAAGGAGCCAGAAGGGTGGGGGATTTACAGCTGAAAGGATGAAGAGAGACTGGTTTCTGAAATACTTGGAGCTGTCAATACTGCTAATCATCTGTGGCTGTTTTTCAAAGAATTATAACCTGGCAAACGTATTCAAACTTCTGCTGACTCTAAAAGGTTACTGAGATAAATATACATTTGCCTACTTTAGCAGTGTAAGTTTGCCTAAACAATTTTTCAAACCTAAGAGAAGGAGAAACTTGGCCTGAGACCTACAAACTCAAGAAGCAATGAAATCCTGCCTAGGTGAATTATCTAATATTATTCATAATTAATACACATTCATGATTATTATGCTGAACACATATCTATGGTTAAATGCTTCTGCTAAGAGTACTCTGAAATAGAAACCACCTCTTTTCATCTAGAGTAAAAGGACAGTATTGTGTGGTTCCTAGTTCCTGCACAGAAGTTCTGTATGAAAGAAAACTCCAAAAGAAGACTGAAAGACAGTGGAAAAGTAGGATGTAGCATGACAAGTCCTTCTTCTGTCAGAATTTTCTCGTTACTTCACAGAGTTAAGAAGCTGGTCTGACCAAGCTCTGTATCTTTCCATCTGAATCCTATACATGAAATAATCTCCTATTTCTCGTGGTTTAGAAAGTAATTATTAGGCCATGGCCAGAGAAAATTCAGGGTAAGTCTGCAAACTCTTCAACAATTTAACCGTGAATGGAACAAGTTAGATCTCTGTGCAGACCCCCTCAAGATAAGTCCCACTTATCTTCTGCCAGGCTTTCAAATGTTGTTTGCAACTTTAGAATCACAATAAATCTGTAATAATTCACCTCAGCCTCTCACAGGAGATTTTAACCCAAGTAGCTTGCCAGTTTTCTTAAACATGCTTTACTGTATATAGACACTTCAGCTTTTTGTGTATTTCTCTGTCTTTGCCCAGATGAACCACTCCTTAAAATGGTCTGTTTCCCTGGCACTGGCAATGAAACTGGAACAGCTTGTCCTGGCAACTGTTGCTAGTCTACAGTAATTGGATGTATTAAAAATAAAAACAACAACAAAACAATTGTTTTTCCTCATTCCTTCCCAGTAGAAATCAGTTAGTCACAGCCTTTATTTAGCACATGCGACATTTACCTAAGCAAAGGCAACTGGTGAGCCAGTTCTGTGTAATAGGCCTGGGGAGCACAGATCTTACTCATGCTGCAGATTTTGTTCTGTTGTCCTGCTTGTCACCAAGGGTTAGTCATTATTCAGAATGTTTCTGGTACAGGACAAACTGCTACGAGATCATTATTGCCATGAATTTGAAAGGAATTGGATGGAGAAATTACTGTTGGGAGTACCTTCCAACAACACCCCATGCAAAGAATTTTCCCTGGGCTTCATGTCAGAGGCATATCCTCAGCACAAATTGTCACTTTCAGTGCTTCTTTTCTGCAGTCGATCAGATTCCTGTGTGCTCCTGCTCATGTGGGATTTTTTGCAAAAATTACGCACTTGTTCCTTCATCACGTCTCCTACCTGTCCCCAACTCAGTTTCACCTAGGCGTCACCCTGCTTGTGCAAAGTGAATTATTTTGGTATGTATATTCACATATACGTACCAAACATTCTTTAGGAATTCAAAGGACATTCTTTAACTCTATCAGCTGGTGTTTAATCGTTGCTTAGATTCAGAATATATAAAATTTTATTTTTAAAAGATACATTGCTATACATAAAAGCCTCCCAGGGTGACTTTGAAGTTTGAAGATAATTATTTGGCAAGCAATGTGGGGTCTGCTGACAGGGTTGGTTAAAGAACACATTGTGCTAATTTGCAGTTATACTAACAGAGATAAGAAGCCTGAACTAAAGAACTTGATACAATCAGGGGCATGTAAATGGGACCTATGCTAAGCCTGCTGGATCTCCTGAGGTTCTGGCTCTAGTTTAGAGCATTTCTTTATTGAAAACCCCTCTGTTAAAAAGTGAGATGTGTTGAATGTTCCAGAGGAATGTGAAAGCTGGAAGGCTCTCTAGAAAATGAGATTTCCCTTTTATGCCTGATAAGCGATTCATCTATTGTTACCTACTTTTCCTTTCCTGGGTAATTACAGAAGACATGAATTTTATCTCTCATGTTAATACTGTCTATCTAGTGTTAAAGATTTTACTGTATGAATTGATATGTTCTGCATTTTGCAAAAGCTCCACAAACAGAGGTAATAGGACAGCAAATAACTAAGGACATTGGTCTTAGTTCGGCCTTACAGAAAGTACCTTAAGATGAACTTTAGTTATTCCTGTAGGAGTGATTTAAAATACCAGCTCCATTTTTCTGCCACATATTATTACCCCAGCAGCAGAGGCAGCAGAAAGGGTGATATACCCTTCTCTCAGTTACAGAGGTCATAGCTTGGTGTATTCACTGAAACTGCAATAAGACGTAGCTTTCGGGCAGTAACTCCCGGCTGTGTGGGCAGACAGCTGATAGTAATAAGCTCTTAAATTATTCCAGCTTACATTGCAAGAGCTCATTTAGAGCTACTCTGCATAATCTTGGGCCTGTATTTTCTAAGGTGCATTTGCTGTCATGAGCCTTCATGTATAGTTTTCACCTATGTACATGTGGCTATTCGACTTCTGATCTGCACATGAAACCAGCAAAATGAAATTGCCTTGTATTCAGTGTGGGTGGATATCCATCATGGTACTGACCACGGAATGTAGGGATGCTTTTAGAAGTCCTGTTCCTCTGTCTTTGTAAAGCAGCTGGGAATGGCACCATGTTCTAGTACCTAGCTGGGAACCCTGAGATAGCAAATCAAAAGTCAGACCTGTCTCTCACACCAGAGGTTCACAGCATGCCAGGCTTTGGATATCCCATGTAAACCCCTTCAGCTTTCCCTGGAGTTCTCACTGAAAGCAAGATGCTTCTTCTCTCTCGTAGGACCTGAGAGCTGCTGTCTCAGTGATGTTTTCTCAATGTCATGCCCACAAACTCCCATCCCTGCCTTGCTGCAAGCCACTCAGCAGCTTCCTTGTATGCCGCGTACAGCATCTGTGCTGCCAGTTCCTGCTCACAGGTGGAGCTGTACTGTTCAGAAATCAGTTCAGTTACCAGCATCTGCGGAAAATATCTCATGCCATGGAGACACTGTGGATTAGAAGGCAATGGCTGCACAACTGTGATATTTGTGGGTTTAGGTTGGTTTGTTGGGGTTTTTTTGTTAGAGGGAAAATGCTGTATTATAATCATTCAAAATTAATATATTCTTAATGGAGGCAATAAAAAGATTAATAAAGTTATTTTGGAATAATTATTTGAAGACTGAAAGCAATAGTAATGATCACAGTCTAAGTGAGGGAAAGAAAGAGCTATGACAATCCGCATCCCTGTTCACCAGCTCCTCCTCTGCTGGTCTAGTCCTTCATGAAAAGCTTTCAAATAGACTTTTGAAGTTACATTGACCACAGTGAACTTGCAAAATTCTCTCAGTGGCTTTTACGTGCCCCCTTGATTCTTGGCATTTTCTCAGGAACTTGAGATTTGATTGAGGCCTACTTATTTTTCAAGTCTAAGTAAATTATTTCCCTAGACTAAATACTTCTAAAAAGTATTAATGACTAAACAGCTGTACTTGACATTTCTTTTGAGATGTCGGAGAAACTGACTAGTGGTTTTCCATAATAGATATATCTATTCAGGAAAAGTCTGTTGGAAGCAGAACTTCAAGGTTTATCTTGGCATATCCAAACTGCCACTTGGAAAGAATAGCTTCATTCATGGCTCTAGATTTTGTTGTTGCTAAGAGTTCTGTGCTTATTAAAGTGTAATATACACATATAAGGGACAAAGGTACAATATCAGTGGAGTAGCAGATAAGATTTTGCAAGCAGGTATCCGAATAAATTGTTAACATATGTCAATCCTCAGCCTCCACTCATGTTCACTTCCCACAGCTGAAGCCATGTAGAAGATATGGTGAATACAAGAAAACCTCAGCTAAATCTTGGTGATCAAGCATGTAATCAAATAAATAAATAAAAATATTGACCTAATTTATGAAAGCTTGAGCACCATTATTCTCAGGTTGCCATCTGGAACTGGAGTTCCTTTACAACATCTGACAACTGCAAGGACAATAAGGGCAGGAGTTTAACTCATTAATGTCACCTCCTTTTTCTTCTGAATGACTTTTATCCGCTTAGATTTCAGTTTCAATTTTTTTACCTCACAAAATGAAGGTGATTAACACAATCCAAGTACATATTGAAAGGGCTAATGCTTCTCTTTTTCCCATATAATCCTCATCTGCCCCTGCCTTGAAATGTTTGTTTCCCTCCCTCTGCCCTGAAGAATTCTGATAATGAATTTGGAAGAAGCTTTCAAAAAAAAAAAAGTAGTGAAATACATTAAAAAATCAGAAGAATTTTTCTTGGATTGCATCCTTAAAATAAGGTCTGAAGCAATTTAAAGAAAACATGAGGGTTTTTTTGTTCTTCCATTAGGGAAGATCAGTTATCAGTGGGTTATCACATGTAAAAAATTTGTCTCACCAGAAATATAATTTCTACACTTATTCCTTCAATTTACACTGGTGATAACCATTTTACTTTTTATGATCTGTGAAATCATAACAAAAGTTTTAAATTATCTGTAAGTATAAGCTGTAGTTCTGATTAGATACCTTAATTACTTGAAGGTTCCAGTCCAGTTTTGAATTCTTTCATGAGCAGATTGAAAATGTTCCTGTTTATAAAAACTCAAGATCTGCATTTTTTCTTAAGAACAATGATTTTACAAATATTATTGACTTTCTTCAAGGAAAAAGATTCTGAGCAATAGATCTGGCATTGAAGGCACTTTCCTTTGCACCTCTTTCTCCCAAAATCTCATTCATCTGGGTTTCACCCAGAACCTGTTTGCAGCGGCTTTTCTATATAGTTTCAGCTTGGGGTGTGTGTGGATTTTCAGTGAAACTGTGGATGTAGAGGTATCTGGTGCCTAACAGTATTTCAGAGGTACTGTCTCAAGGATATGGCTTAGTGGGGGACTTGGCAGTGCTGGATTAATGGCTGGACCCAATCATCTCACAGGTCCTTCCCAACCTAATGGCTCTGTGATTCTGGGGGTTGCTGTAGACCCTTTGCACTGGTTTTCAGGGTAGGCCTGCAATGTCTGGAGTGTGGTGGAGTGTTCAGAAAGCAAACTTGCTTTCTGATTTTCTCGCTTGCTAGCAAACTGGCTCTTGAGAATCAGTTAATGATAGATCGTATATCTGAAGTTGGCACTGCATTGTGGATTCCAGCCATAGCATTAAGAGCCTTTAAAGGTTGAGTAGCTATTACGGATCTATAAAACATTATTGAATAGCAATTTATTCCACAAAACCAAAATGATACAAGCAGAAACTGTATTCATTACATAAACAGCATTCTTCCACAAACAGGATTGACATTCTATAAGCAGCACACATGTAGGAATGAGAATTTTATAAAACAAACCATGAAAGGAACAAACTGTTACAGTCTGATGTAATTTCAGTAATTTTGTAGTGGGAAATTTCCACCCACTATGTGTGAAAGGAAAAGTACACATAGTCCTGCACACTCATTATGTTTTTATTTCTATGATAGTGGTAAGCATATTAGCGGGTGAAATGATGGCTTTGTGTCCTTTCTGGTATTCCTTGACCATTCACAGAAAGTCACTGCTTCCTAAAGTAAGGAAGAAGAAACTCTGTATTTTGATAATTAATATGATTCCTAATTGGAAGAAAACTGACACTTTAATTAAAAAAGGCCCACAAATACTGAACAGCTATTTAATTGAGGTTTTTTTTTCCTTTAGCAGTAAAAAGTAAGCTCATTGGGAGGAAGATTTCATTATAGCGTACAGTCGATTTCTTTCAGACAGCAGTAATGGAAACTGTCCTTTTGAATATAATTACATATGTGAACAATCAGGGAAATCTGCCAAAGGTTTCACTGCTGGGAAGTTAATCTTTCATCTTTTCAAATATTTATTTATAGATCCAAATCAGTTAGAGGAAGAACAGCATCAGCTATGGTCTCAATGTTTGCATTAATTACTAGAAAAGTATACACGCATATATATATATATACACACACAAACACATGTAACAGTATTCCAGACATACAACAGAAACTTCTGTATTGCTAACTAAAATCAAGCTCATAGTTTCCATTTCCACTTTTGAACCACTTTTGTGTTATGCTGCACATTTTACTGACTTATTAGGTTCAAACACTGCTTGTCATTCAAATTTATGTTATTCATATAAACAAGTCTGAACATCAGATATTGGAAGGTCATTTTTGGCACTCCAGTTCTGGAAAGATGTGAACCAGTTGGAAAGAATCTGGAGGAAAGTAACAGAAATGAGTAGAGGTCCAGAAAATATAACCCATGTGAAAAGATTGAAGGTACCGAGGTTCTAGAGAGGAGCAGACAGAGGGTGAAAATTTTAACAGTTTTTGTATATCTAATAAGCAGTTTTGCTTATCTATTTCCAAACTGATGGCTGATAAACAAGGAAGAATGATCCTAAACTGTGCTAAGTGAGAGACAGATGAGAGACTAGGAAATACACTGTAATGGTATGGTGAGACAAGCCCTGGAAGAGTGCTGGAAATTTGATCATCTGGAGATTTGAAAGAGCAGGTTAGAAAAACACCAGCCAAGAAACATTGGAAGGGGAGTAGCGGAAGGAATGAAAGGGTTGAACTAGGCAATCTTTTGAAAATTCCTTGTTTCTGGATTACATTACTTCACATCTTGGACTGTTATAATATCTTTGCTACCTTTCCAGGCATTCAAGATAGCCTGGAGACAAGATATCATTTTCCAGATCAAAATTCACCAGTGGAAAAGGCTACCTTCCCATATTGTTGCACGCAGTGGGAGCGTGTCATTTCTTTGTTCTGTCATTCCAGTCAGCTACCAGAGTGGCTTAGGTGGACATTTCAAAACCATTTCAGTAAAAACAACTAAGTTAGTAAAGATCTTTCTGAGGTGTGTATGCGAATCTGGCTATCTCATTTGAATGAGCAGCATCTGTCAGTAGTTCTCCAGCAAGATCAGTGATAAGGAGGAGGTGAGTCTGGGCTATTTGACTGGAGCACATTTTTTTCCTCCCTCCTAAGACTTTGCAGACATTGCTCGTAATTTTCCCTACTAATCTTGGTGCTTTCCCACCTGCCATCCTTTCTTCAAGGAACAAATATCTTTCCCATCCTTGGAAATGCTCAAGGCCAAATTGGGTGGGATTTTGAGCTATCTTATCTAGTGGAAGGTGTCCTTGCCCATGTCAAGTTCCGGGTGTTGGAACTAGATGATCTTTAAGACCCCTTCCAACCCAACCCATTCCATTCTATCATTCATGCATCCTGGGTTGTACCTCTGAGACCTTTTACCAGACATAAAGTTAATATATGTTTGGATAAGTTACAGTCAGTGCGAGACAGACTGGAGTTGGTGTCTCAGAAAGAAATGGGCAAAGTAGATAATGTTTTATCATTGTTTTAAATATCATGGTTCTTTTGATACATTGCCTTTGTGTCAAACTGGGTCCATCCTTCAGGAACTGCCAGCATGAAGCTGATAAGAAATTAGACACTAGAAAATCAGTCCAAGAAGTTATAGTGGCAACTTGGCATGGCCTCCTGTTCTCAACAGCCTGTTAATATTTGGAGGATAATTTGGACATTTTTTGCTATCTGAAACTCAGGATATAACTTTAGATTCTGCAGAAGGACACAGAAATTATTAAGACACTGATCAAACAGCACTTCTCGAACTCTTACACTGAGACCTCAAAAGGACTTAGAGGTTGTGTACTTCACCTTTTGATACCTGTATTTGGGTCAGACCATTAGACCATACCAGGTACCTGGCCCTTCTCTTCAGCAATCTCAGATTGGAGGGGGCTCAAATGCCTATGATCCAGGCAGAAAGCCACAGCAGCTGGCTGGAAGGGGACACTGTTGACATTGCCCTCTCCACCCCTTGCTACTTCTGGCAAGGTAAGAATCCTCACCTCCTCTAGTTTTGAAACAAAGATAAAGGAAACATTTGGGACTGTGAATTTTGAGGAAGACAACTGAACAAGCCGTACTCATCCCAGAATGCAAGACAAAAAACTTCACCAAAAACCCCTTGGATGTCTTAACTGTGTCCAGACTGTGGTGTGCTCATTTAAAGCATCACCTGCTTTGGCCTCACTGCAGGAAGCAATATTTTGAAGGACTGGAGGTCAAATGCTAATGAATGATTTTAAAGGGATTATATCTTAGTCAATGGATGTGTCTTTTTAGAGACTATCTAAAAGAGAGTGGAGCAGAGCTGAGTTCTTGACCAGAATAATTTTTGTATTACACAGATATTTTGTTAAGGGTCTCATGGAAGTAGGATTTAGCAATTGTTCAGTAATATATTGCAGACTGATAAGCCTGAAACTGTAACTGCTAAAAGGTTAAAATAAACCCAAAATTTTCTTCCATTTTTTAGACCTTGCATCCATCTGCCGCATCTCTTGTTCTACCTTGCATTTCTGGACCCTCTAAAAATCCCAGGTGTGTATAAACATGACTCACACAACCTCCATCTGCTCTGTGATCCACGTAGGGCGTAAGTACCTTATATCACTGTCATGAAGCCAAAGGGCTCCCTTTGAACTGAACATGCTTTTTGTGTGGGCATAATGCCATCTTTAAAGGACACTGCCATCTAAAGATTTTATTGTGTTTCCATACAACTATTTGGATGATGCAGAGGGGTATTAAGCTTTGTGTCCTTATAAAAAACCAGTAATGTAATGGAAGAGGAAAACAGGTTCCAAACAGCCAAACTTTTTACAAGAGATCCTCAAGATTTAGAATCATCATGGAATACAGCACGATTATCTTGATTTAAAGATTAAAATTTGCTATTTTTCTCCATATTATTTTAGTTCCTTCATTTTCTAAAGATACTTTGCCAATTTTGCAATAGACACTGTACAGAGTTCCACCCTTCGGTGCTGGCTATCTGCTTTTAAAGCCAGATTTTAACTGCATGCAAAGATGCATTTCATCCAGACTAGAGGTTGAAATCCCTGCCAGATACTGCATAACACTAATGAGGGTCAATACAGTTTGTTCAGAAATAGCTCTAAAAATGGAAGCTAGTACCAGTCTGTAAGTACTCAGTTCACAGGCTTACCTACAGTTTATAAATTTACTCACATTATTCTCAGGGGTGTTAACAAGATATTTAAAATTATATCCATGTATATATCCAAAATTATATATAAAATTAGTTTCTTTTGAATAGTTTCTTCCATATGTAAAGAAGTTGTGGAAACACTGTGTGACAAGACAGAACTTAGAAATCAATGGCAAAACGTGTGTGGCAGGGGAAATTAGTAAAATTAGTATTTGGAAGGAAATTATTTTGCATGTGTACTGGTCAGAATAGAAATATTTACCAGAGCAAACCCCACTACCTAGAAACAGTTTCAAATAAAATATTTCAGCAACACAGTCAAGGAATAAGTGACTTCAGAACATAAGAAATAACTGGTTTTGCCCAGGAAAGCCAGCTCCTTAACGTGAAAGAATTTCATAAACTTTCACTGGCATAAAACTTGCACATGGAATGAGGCTTGTAAGTGTTGTACAGGCATGTTTTGTATGACGAGGAGTCTTCCAACACCCGCAGTTTTTGAGGGCAGGGAGGGGGAACAATTGCAACATTCCTTGTAGTGTCACCATTCACACTTCAAACAGGACATACATGGGAACAAGAATAACACTGGTGCTGTTCTGAATGTATATTAGAAAGCACCAAAATGGATATAATTTATTCCTATGGCATCCAGATGCCTTGGAAACCGACCTCATACAGGCCAAGATGTTTCTTTTATGATTTAAATTCTGTTTCTTCTGGCCCACATGAAGCATATAAATACCACCAAGGGAGAATTCACATATAAACTACCAAATGCTTCTCAGCAATTTCAAACCTTTTCTGAAGTGACAGTAATATTTATATGATCCCTGTGTACATTTTCAGTCCTTTAGATGCTTGAAGAAGAAAAAAAACCCACTTTTATATAAAACTTTATGTAAAGCATTGTCTAAAGACATTGTACACAAAACCAGATTGCATTGTACTTCCACTGGATGGAAGAATGGCCAAGACAGAGGGTGTAATGAAGATATTATTTCCCTACAGAGTGACTAATTAGAAGGCCCTAAAAGTTCTTAAAATCTTCCTCAAGGGTTTAAACAACCTTTTATAATCTTTTTTTTATCATGGTTCTCAATATCAAACGGTTGTCACTTGTGAGAAGGAAAAGTAGATAATTTATATGCTAAAGGGAGTATAAGGCAGTTGTATTGTTGGAAATCTACTTGAGGAGCAAAGTTTAATTTACTTGTTTTTTAGAAAAGACAGTGGCTGCATTGAAGACTGGATTTTCTGTAATACACCTAGAGTTCATTGAGCACCAGCTGTGGATTTGATCAGCTTTCTGGTATTTTTTCAGAGGAAAATTAACCAAGTCCCTAGAACAACCTCAGTACTCTTATAAGGTCTCTAAAGGCTGAGGTCTGTTGGTTGGCTTTGTGTTGCAGGAGACAGACATTATCTCTCAACCGCTTCCAGCTGTGCCTTCAGCTTCTTTACAAATCTAAAATTAATCTTACTGTGTTGAAGTTTAGAAAACTCTCTCCTATGAAAGCATTTCTTGTTAGCAGATGACTAAACCTTGCCATCTCAGCCTTCCTGTGCTATGAGGAACTCCATAAAATGGTAAAATGATTTGGGTAGGAAGGAATCCTAAAGATCATCTAGTTCCAACCCCCCAACAGGTAGCTCAGAGACCCATTCAACCTGGTCCTGCACACTTTAGGTGTTCATTCACCACTTCTCTGGGCAAACTGTTATTGTGTCTCACCCTCACAGTAAAGATTTTCTTCTAAAAATCTTATCTTAACATTCAGTCTTTCAGTTTGAAGCCCTTTGTCCCATCACTACTTGTCTGTAAACAGTCCCTCTTCAGTTTTCCTGTAGACCTTCCTTAGGTACTGGAAGGCTGCTATAAGGTCACCCTGAGTCTTCTCTTCTCCAGGCTGAAAAAGCCCAGTTGTGTTAATCTTTTTGTTTATGGGAGAGACACTCCATCTATCTCATCATCTTGGTGGGCCTCCTGTGGACCCATTCCCCCAGGTCAATGTCCTACCTGTGCTGGGGACTGCAGAGCTGCATGCAGTACTTCAGGTAGTGTCTCATGAGAGTGGAGTAGCGGGGCACAGTCACCTCCTTTGAGTGTAGCTTCCCCCCCTACTGCCTGTATTTTCTTATGTCTCAATGTTTCAACATTTGCATTCACAAGTATCCTGTTTTTTCACTGTCTACTACAGCTGCATTGATGGCAGCAGTTTGTGTGTATGTGTGTGTAAATACTTGGGGGATAAAAGTGACTGCCATTCTTAATGCTCTGGAACACTTTGACAATGATAGCTGCATATTTGTTTTCTTTGAGGTTGATCAACAGCTATTGGCAAGGTGTAGGGATGGATTGCTTCTGTTAGCCCAGATGGTGCTCAAAGTAGAGTTTATTCAATGATATTTTAAAAATATTTACACAAATGTTTTCTTACAATTTCTGAGAACAACATTCTGTGTTGACTACAATATATGCTTTGCCTTCAAAGGCTGTTTTGGTAAAGGCCACTCTTTCCTTTTTTTTACTCCTTCATTCCCCTGTTTTGAAAGTCTCTGTCAGAGGAGCTCAGGGGTAGGCTACAGGGCCAGCTTTGGGTGCTCTCACTCCTAGCAGCCTTCATGAAGTTGTTTCCCCAAAGAGTATGAGCAGAACAGAGTGTGGGCCAACAAGCTGGCTGCTCCAGTTTACATTTAAGCAGCCACTTGCAGTGAATTAAGATGCCAAAGTGCAAAGCCAGTGTTTTTTGCAGAGTTTCTTCTATGACACTGTTGGTGACCACAAGCAGAAAAAAGAGCAGGGACAGAATAGAGGAGACCCATAACATCTTTAGTCACTTCAGGAGTTGATCAGTGAACATGATCATCTATCAGAGTAGCAGTGGTCAGAGCTGCCAGTGCGGATGTATCTGGGCAGGCTTTGAAGTAGCTGCCTTGGATACAGCCCGACAAATAGCTGAGGCAGCATGGGGTTCAGTGCAGGCCACACTTCCAGTTATTTATTCAGCTTCTGCCATGGTTTGCATAACCCAGGCTGAGAGCTGTGCTGCCATAGCTACGCAGTAACATCACTCCTGTGAGTTTAAAGTTAGATTGGGCTTGTGTGCATGAGTTCCAGCCATGGCTCCACACAAACAGACCAGCTCTGCCCTTATTTGTTTGTTTCTATTCCCCAAAGGGACCTTCAGGCACTGCTGCAATAGAAATAATAATGAATAATTAATAACTTCTGCTGAATCATTTGAAAACTATTCACTGTGCATTTGATGTTTATTTATTAGTGCAGAGTAGATGATGCAACAAAAGACAACAAACAAAATGAGATGTGGAGTGTTTTGCTTCAGTTTATTGTACATTTTCTTCTGGGGATAATTATATCTTAAAATGAAAGCAAATTGTGTGCATTTGTGGTTGGAAAGGTTCCCCTTGTCTCCAAATATCTTCTGAAAGTAGCTTTGTTTATTAGTCTTGGTATTGTTTTACTATTAATACAATTCTGATAAAGTGTCTGGAGAGAGGTGAATTTTTTTCAAAAATAGTTATGAGACGTCAGAACTGGGTATGTTCTGTGCTTCTGTCAATAGTTCTATGTTCTTTTGGCATAAATTCATGTCAGCCTCCATCTTCAAGCCCAAAACAGCTAGATGGAGCTCTTTGCTCTCTAATTAACAGGAAATCATTTTAAAGAACTAATTTAAAATCTTTGAACCAATCTGCCAATGAAAATATCTTCGTTTTTTAAAATAAAATAGCTCTGAGTAAGAGCTATGTAGGAAGGTTTTGCAAGATTAGACCCAATGGCTTAAACTGCAAAGATGATAATAATGAGCAGGTGAACAAAGCTGGTTCTGCAGTGCATGGACTGTCAAAAAAAAAAAAAAAGGGAAA
>VYXD01006591.1:0-55000 GCA_013397195.1 Hylia prasina
TTTTAATATATATTACATATATTTTTAATATATGTAATACAAATATATATACATGTGTATGTATTTTTACACATATATAGGGAGAGGTTTGGGTGGCACCTGCTGCAGTGGATTTATATAATGTCTTACAAAACCCTATTTTTAGCCCATTATAACTTTCTGGTAACTTCTTTTTCAGAAGTTTTTCATGATTGTTCAACTGAGCAGAATCAAATATTGTATTTTTGCTTTATGTCACAACAGGAAAGAAAACTGAAAACAAACACCCAAGTTTTCATTTTCATAGATTGTTTTACTCTCACAATGAAAAAATGGCTGAACCTTACACTTTGAACTGCCAGGATGGCTAATTGCCACTAACTTCTAGCTACTTTTGTTATTTAGAAAACACTAATACTATTATTAGAAAATGTTCCTATAGTGTATGTACTAACAGTGCAACAGACAGCCATTTCACTTCCTCATCTCCAAGAAACATTATTTCTTACAACCTGGATAAAGACAACCCCAGGAGGCAGCCCAGGGCCCCTATGGAAGCCCTGTCCATTTCTTGCCTCACTGTAGAGTGTGCAATTGAAACTTTGGACCACATTCCCACCAAGCTGTCTGAAATCAGCCCTCCTATTTTTCTTATCCACTTGTGTTTGTGTCAAAAAGAAGCCAAGGCTATTTAGAGAAGAGGTCACAACTTGGTTTGGTGTTGTCAAGCACATTTTTTCACCTGAAAAACACATAACTCTGTGATGAAACATTGTTAAAACTGCAGTGCAGTTGACATTCAGTTTGAAAAGATGCTTTATAATGACATGTTTACACTGAAATTACATAAATAGCCATTAAATTCAGTTAAAGCTAGCACTGCCAGTTTTCATGTATTTATCATCAGGTTGAATAAAAAGAACCTCACATTCCCTGTGTTTTATGAACTCAGAAAATGAAACAGCAACCTTTCGATTAGTTCTATAGAAGTCCAAACTGCTGACAACTAGCTCTAACATGAAACTGAAGAAAGTGAACAGAAATTTAGCATCAGGTTTTTCAAAGTATTTGTAGCTTAGAGACAGTAAGTATAGAATATTTTATTTATAAACATAGTCTGTGCATCAAGACTACAGCTACAGTGCTTGATTGCATGTGCATAAAATGGTGCCTGTCTGATTTATATAAAGTTAGGCTGCCAAGAATATGTCTGTATTTCTTCAGACAAGTCTTCTTGAAGGGATCTACAGCACCCCACATCATGACTTTTCATTACCTTTATTTGAGTTAGTATTTTTTTTCCTTAGTTTCTGCTTCTCTCATCCTTCCACCCTCTCAGAATGAGCTAACAGGGAATAAAATTGTATGAGCAGAATTTAACAATCTTCACAAACACAGTAAAAATTAAACATGTGCAATAATTTTAAATTATGTGTAGTGTATGAAGATAACAGGCATATTTATGGCTATAGCAGCACCATACAGTAGTATATAGCCAGCATTAGCTATAGGGCTTCCTATAATATTTTTATATATGATGAAAACTAACCTGCTATACATACATTACAAGCACTCTTTAACATACCAGATAACTTCCAAGCAGAATGCTCAAAACAAAACCCAGGACGTTGTTTTGCTTGCCTTTTATTCAGTCACTACATAAGTCATGACAAGTTCTTCTGTAGGCAACGATGCACAACTCATTATTTTAAACTGAAAGGATTCAACTTACAGCTATTGCTAAGTTTTCTAGGTAGAAATGGTCTGTTGCCTTTTTTAAAAAAACTAAAATACACTATCACTTATCATAATAATGTGAATTAGGGCCATCAAGATGCTCGATATGGATTCAGAAGCGCTAGACTTAGGACTTCCACTGCAACATAGACATGAGTCCCTCAAACTATTCATTACCCTCGGAACAGTAACTTTACTTTCACCTGTAGGATCATAGATATTGTTTTCAGCAGAAAATTTGTCAGTCTTTTACTTCAGCTACCATCTTACTGTTACAGTATTAAAGTGACTTTGTAACACTTAGTTCAACTAGGGAAACAGTGAATGACACTGGGAAAAGAGACTCCCGGACAGAGTAACATTCCTTTCTTAGGCATCAAGGATGCTTGCCTTTTTCTCATCTTCAAGAAGTAGATCTGGAACAGAGTTACACAGAACTAGCACGAAGAACAGAATGTATTGGGGAGCTGGAAGGCACTTGGCTGCTACTGCATCTCCAAAATCAGGTATGATTCCCACGAGTGGGAATTTCAGCAAAAGCAAGCTTTGTATTTCAAAGTGGCAAGTGTATTTTCATAAACAAACCCTTATAAAGTGCTGATGTGTTCTTTCAATAAACTAATGCTGATGACATTCCCATACCTTGAACACTGAGCAGAACAGCACAAATGCAAAATCCACCAGTGCAGGCATGGGAATAAACCAACAAAAGGATGATTTCTGGTTCTGAAGCCAAACATCATCACTCCCCTCCTTTTAGAAGCAGAAAGGAGGGTGAGGACAAGGAAAGAAAAGAAAAAGAAAGAGAGCCAAAACCAGCAGGCTAAGTAGAGTAACCGGAAGCATACAATTTACTGCTAATGCTTCAGTGTCTGCAAAGGACTGCTCAAGCTGTGCTCAACAAAAACTCAGTAATAGCCAAAGAGGGAAGTAAAAAAAGACAAGATGTTTGGCTTTACTTTCTGTCAAATACTGTTAAATATGAGCCACTTAAAAAATAGAATGAAAGAATACAAAAATGCTTTGTACAGGTGGTAGTGAGGTCCCTGGCTGGGCCTTCAGACAAAACCATTCCCATGTAAACCTTAAAAAGGATTAATCCTCAAGGGCCACTGTAATGAGACCTTAAAAGGCTGAACAACAGCAGCCTATCACGGAGGGAAGCAGTAGCCTGCTCCCAGAAGTCTTCTCTAGCAGAGTTACATCAAAGCAAAATGGGACCAGATAGCAGGATTCTGCAAGAATCCCTTATCTCAGTGCTAGCGGATGCTTCTCCTCTGATTGTCGTGAACTGCCACCTGTCCCAGACATCTTTGAAGGCAATGCTAAGCCTGTGATGGATCTGACCTCCTTGAGCTGATATTCTTTTATGTCGTTCTTCATTTTCTGCTCTGTTATATTCTTCCCCTGCAATGCACACTACATGAAACAAAGGGAGTTCTCACTCCTTGACTTACTGTCCCCAGCTATTTGAAAGCAAAAAAACAATGTTAAGGATTATACTTCACCCGCAATATGGAGCTGTCCTCAGGAGACAAGCCTCTTATTTTTGAGAGTTATAACTAGATGGCTTTTACACGAAGGGACTTTAAAATGAGGTTCAACATTGCTGGGAGCCAAGATATGAAAGCTGCATATCAGAGATAGCTTAAAAAAACAAAAAGGTTCATAATACAGAAGTATACAAAAGATCATATTACGAAAATGAACAGGAAAATAAGCAGGAAGCACCAAGCCTCAGAGAAAACACCAAATTGTTGTAGTATATATATGAATCCTATGTTGCACACCAATAGCCTTTAATACCAGCATCCACCATACAGTGCCAAAATCATCCTAGATTAAAAGAAAAAGAATTGGTCATTACAAATAAAACAGCAGGTCTTCTACCTGAGACACACGCCTACACTGACATAAAGTATTACTCCTGGCTCCCAGGAAGGGATATGGCTCCACCACAAATGTTGCACATCTAGGTTGGTTTGTAAGAAGTGGTGCTCTGGCAACCACACTTGGCGCTGACTTGGTGACATGTACTTGCAGTAGGATCAGCCAGAGTTTCAGAGCTGAAGATAAATTCAGGGGAATATTATCAGATTTTTATCTCACAGCTACAAGCCATAATATACAAGTCACCATGGTTCTAAAAAGGCTGAGCTGAGAAGGAATACTGCTACAATTCCCACCTCTGGTTTCCCACTTCTGCACTCAATTAATTCTGGACTATTTTGTAAGTCCTTTTCTTCTAAATACATGGCACTGTCAGAAGAACAAGAAGCAAAATATATCTAGGCTGAAGAGGATTGCTGCCCGTCAACAGTGCTTCTCAGTTCCCCACACTGACAAAAAAAAAGGGTGTCATTAGTTGCAGTTAGATGGGACTCATGGAAGCAATATGCAGCAGGATGAAAGCAGGAAGAGAAAGCACCCTTCTTGAGGGCTTTTGAAGCTCCCTAGGAAATCACAGCTGGAAGAATTCAACCAACCATATACATGGCAAGATTCTGAATCAAACAGCTGAGCTAGGCTCTGTGAAAGACTGCAGCAAACAATGAGCAGATATAGAGTCGAATAATGAGTTCAAAAAAAGGCATTACATGGAAAACACTGAGCAGACCGTGGCATTTCTGGAGCCAAGACCTACTGGCATGTGTTGCCAAATAAATGTGGCTTCGAGGCATGCTCAGAAGGAATTTGAAGATGTCTTTTTCCCATCTATATAACAATTCCAACAACAAGGTGTTGTGCTTCATGATCACAGAGCAATGCCAGACTAAGCACCAGGATCCAATAGGGAAAATACAAAAGTTATTTCTCAACAGACAGCAGAGTACACCATTTCAGATGGGTGTCCTCCTCAGAGAGCTGTACCAAAACCTTGTGTAACCTTAACAAACTGTATCCATGTCTACATCACTTCTTAAACACAGCCCAGAGGCCACCCCATCATGGTAAAGCATGACAACCTTGCATTTTGCCAGCCTCAGCAGCAACTGGCCCAACATGCTTCTGGTCCAGAAGAACCTGCATGCCCAGGCAACTCCCATGTGTTAAAGCAACACAGGCAGCATTCCCACAGGTTATCTACAAAAAAACTTCAGACAGGGAGGCTGCTCACAACACAGAGACACAGCATGCTTTAACCCACCTGTACAGACCACCTTTTCAGAGCAGAATACACACAAAAATCACAACTATGGGAAGAACCACTACAGCAGCTCTTGTCCTCCCCAATCCTGGTTGATAATGCACAAAGGGTGAACAGCACTACTACAACATCAGATGTGTGTTAATCTGATAAGTAACTACTGACTTGGAAGAAATGTGCTATTTCCCCACAACAAGCAGAAATATTTTCACAGGCCAGCATTCTGTGCTTCATTCAGGTTTTTAATTTATTTTGTGGGATCATATGAAGCCAAATCAGGCCTCTAGCCTTTATTTAAAGGGGTTTCTTCCCGTTTGCTTTATGTGTTTAAATTAAAAACAAAAAAAAAACCTAACTGAAAACTTGTAAGAGTGAAAAAAAGCACAGACCATAGCTATTGCCAGTCTCATGCAACTCAAGGACTTAGATGAGCAGGACATACATCAGGTTTTCCAAAACAAACATCCCAAATACTGGGGAGCTCAATGATTAGCTAGTAATGTATGACTAGTGCTCCTGTTTTCCCTCCTAGTTAAAAGAAAAAAAAAATCCACTCCTATCATAGCGGTAATTAGTTTTTGATGTCTGGCATCAATTTTATTGTTAACAGCTCTGTTAGATCAGTGGTGTTAATGCCAATTCAAATATCGTCCAGCATGAAGAACAGCTTTGGTGCCAACAGCTTCCTATCACTGTACCATGTTGGTCCGTCCCAGTAAAGTGAGCAATGTTTATACATAAAATAGGCCTGGATCCAAATTTCATTCATCCAAATAACCCAATTCCATTTCAACAATGTCTATCAGAAGTCAAGACCTAAGCTTGAAGCTTTCATAAGTTGTATCTGTATATAGGCTGGTGAAAAAAAAAAAAAAACCATACAAATCAAATTCAGTACCTTTACACACTAAGGATTCTGACATGGTGGAATGAAATTTAATTCAACACATTCTAACTCATTTGTTTCAACACTTGGTATGGTGTTACACTCAGCTGTTACCATAATCAGCCATTTATTTTGAAGTATTTCATATGCCATTACTTTTGGCTTGTTACCACTTGCTACTTCAATGGGGACTGTAGATGGAGGAATAACAATGTTCAGCTCTTTATCTGCAAAATGGTAACATGGATTCTTAGGAATTATGATTTTAAATTACAACTAGCATGGGGAACAGGTAAGATAAAAGGGTAGAACCTAAGGCATAAGGGGGATTATTTCAAAGTTTATTGAAGCCAACAGCTGTTAATTCTTTGAATTCACTGGGTTCTGGATCAGCATCTTTCAGCTGTTTGGGAAAAATGATGGCTCAGGGCAGCACTGCAATGTGAAAGGGAAACTATAATAAACAATGTGGGACCCTCTATACTACCTTATCCTGTGTGAAACATGAAAGAAGCATAATTGAGATTAGAAAGCAATTCTGTTATTTGGTGAGCTCTGTTTTGAATTCCAAAAAACTGCAAGACAGTAAAAAAAAAAAAAAAAGACTTTTGTAAAATATGAAGATGTGCAAACCTGTACATACATACATTCCCATGCACATATTGCCTTTTTTGCTGCTGTGTACCCACCACCACACATGCCAATGATCACAGGGCAACACAGCAGTTATACTCTTTAGAAAACAGCTACAAATACATCAATACTGAGGATAATATTGTTTCCCTGCACTGGTGGTTGTTGGCTTGGCTGTAAACTATATAATCAGAAATCAATAAAGGTAGCCAGTATAAGTCAGACTGAAGGGGTAGGCACTCCTGACATGATCTCCAGACTCAGATGTGATCTACTCAGCAAGCTCAAGAGCCTCAGTTTTAGGTAATTTGAGCAGTGTTTTAATAAGAGTTTAGAGAGTACTGTGTAAACTACCACGGCTAAAAGGCAAAGAGCCAGACTAAGAAGAAGCTAATTGTGCTGATAGATGTGAATAAAAGGAAGTAGAGGCCATGGCTAAGTGGCCCTCCTCCTAAGTATTGAGCTCAATCAATAGGAATAAAGCTGTACCTGCTAGTGATCCTGAATATGGTTCTGCAAGGAAAGGATTTAAATTGTCTTAAAAGTAAAGGCCTGTTCAACCCTGGACTCCAACATGAGGCTGGTACTAAGAGACTTCCATGGGACAAGCTTGAAACTGCACTTTGACAACAGGGACCATGCTGCCTTTCAAATCTCCCTTGACAAGTCCATGGTCAATGCCATGCAGAGAGCAGGCCCATGGTGCCCACATGTTCCCATTACTGCCCACCTGAGGCATCCTCTGTGACACAATGCCCTCTTTCTTTCTGTGCCCACACAAGGGCCAGCGGGCAAGAGCAATGAAAAATAGAGCACATCCAAGATCTCAAGCACCCAGAATGAAAGAAAATTAACACAAGAGAATCATGACAGAGGAGCATCCTGTATGCATTAGCTACTCTGCAATCTAATTATTGCTAATTATTGCTATGGTTTGCTTAACAGAAACCGGACAATGACAGAAGAGATGGAGCAAAAAAAATCTGAATTTAAGTGTTTGTTTTCTATATTTAGACATAGCAACTGAGGATTCTGAAGCCTAAATACAGACACATAGGGCCATCTTAGATCCCTGATATATCTGGACATTCATACAGAGTTAACAGATATGACCCAGGATACAGGGGTTGACCAGGCTGACAGTCAGACCACTTAGGATCCTCATGAGCATGAAAATGGCACTCAATTTCCAATCTCTACTTAGGCAACAAAATTCCCTCTAGTAACAGTCACCAGAGAGAACACCAATGCAAGAGAACTATCTCCCATTTTTCCCAACCTTACAGTTGCTCATGCCACAGCAGTTACATTGTAGGCATACAAGATCAGCCCAAATCCACTACAGACCTTCTGTTTTAAAAGAATTGTGATAAATGTCCATGTACTTTGAAGAAGCTTTTCACTCTCTCCTGATTTAGGGACAGCTGATCTGCCTTGATGTTCAAGAGATGGATTACATTATTTCTTGTTCACAGTTCTTAACCATGATTCTGTAGCTCTGAGCAATGAATACTCTCTCTTTCCATGAAGGCAATATACAACAAATACATACTGTAAAGTAGATGAAAAAGCTTTAGCTGGGAAAAACAAATCAAATCCGTTAGAGAAGCGGTTTTGCATTTGTCCTGTCTTCATCTTCCCAGTTCTTTAAAAAAACAAACAAAACAAAACAAAAAAACACCACACATAAAACTTCACAGTTTCTTTAGATGCACTCGAACACCAAAACAAGGAGATTAACAGAACATTTTTAATGTCTTTCTCAAAACATTTTCAGAATTTTGAAGTCCAACAGAATTATAGGGCTAGAAATAATTTTTATAATTTCTTATTTCTTATTTAGAAATAGGAAATCTCAAACATTCTATTCTACCAAATCAAACCAAACAAAAAACCCAAACCAAAAACAAAAGAAAAAAAAAAAAAAACAGAAAAAAAACACCAAAACAAACAAAAAACCCCTCCCACAACAACAACAAAAACCAAGCAAACAACAAAAACCAAACAAACACCAAAACAAAAACTAAACAAACAAAAAAATCACCCAAATCTACAAGATCACCTTTCATTTGCTCAATCACATTACACTTCAAAGCTTTCCAGATATTGGCAGTTCTGGAGTCTGTCTCATGCTGAGGAAAGAAAAAAATGCAGAAGAAGGAACAACATTCCTACATACCGTAAATCTATAGGTGCCATAGTTACTTCCAAATGGGACCATCACACAGAGGCAGCAACTCCAGGGCTCTCAAACAGACTGCTGATTTCACAATCCTCCAGAGAAATGGGCAGGAGTACTTGTAATGAGCAGTTTCAAAAACAGCACTGAAGGTTTGAAAGGCATCTTGGAGAAACTATTTCAACTTATAAGTTGCTAAGCTTACAAGGTCTGCAGCATCTTCCTAAATTTCACACTGAAGTTGCCTCTGACAGTAAGTTTGAATTTGAGAACAGTAATGTTTTTTGCTGGATGCTATTGAAAGATACTATTATATTTTAGACTTTTAATCCCAAAAATGTTTTTGAAAACTTGCTAATTCTTTTAAAGACCCACACTTCAGTTGCTCAGCTAACATGAGCAGTCCGACATTCACTTTTCTAACAGAGGCTTTTTTCCTTGTGAGTTCTATTAGAAGCTTTAGATTTTATTTTTTCAACTATTCCTACTTGAGAACATTTGGAAACCACCCTATAAATCACTGTCAGTAGAGAGTTTTATTACTAGAGTGCTTAAGCCTCTCCCCTGCAAAATGCTGCAGAGTTGAAGTAGGACCCAGATTCTCAGAGGCCAAACTCAGTTTGAAACTGAAGAGTGCCTAAGTGTATTTAAAGACACTGGCCCTAAATCTCTACAATGATTCTCCAGTGACATTCTCCTACCACTGTCCAACCAGGCCAGGTAGAAACTCTCTACAAAAGGCTGTCCTGGTCCCCTGTCACCCAAAGACACTGAGAATCTAGAGGTGAGATAAGAAAAGTGCCTGCTTTGGGGCTATCCAAAGGTTGTCTCTCCTGAGTCCCAAATTATGCCAGGGAGATGACAAGGGAGGCCACCACCTACCCCTCCACAGGCCCTTTCCATGAGCCCATTTGGTCCAGGTCACCAGGTGGTGACCTGGACCACTCTCACTGTCAAATGTTCTTCACATAGCTGGCCATGGTGGTTCAAGACTAGCTGCCATGAAAAGTCATTGCTTTCCAGTTACTGCATTTTAAAACAGTGTTTCCAGTCAACGGTTTGCATTTTTAGAAACAGAATCCAATTCCCCTTTTTTTTCCACATTCCCTTTTTCTTTCCTAAGGGGATATGAAGGAAGGGGAGTTCTTGTCAACAGAAATTAAAACTTGTAAATGAACAAGTGCACCTAGTGAACCAGCTTTGTATTTTCCTTGCTGTGGTCTTTTGTTCATCTTGCAAATTGATTTTGAGGTGACACTAACATTGGGTAATCTAACTCAGGCAGTTATGCAAGACCCAGTCCTTACAAAGCTAAGTCCAAGAACAATCAGTGGGAACTGAGGGCAATCAATATCTGGAGGGCTAATCCTATGAAATATGCAATAAGCAGTTCCCACTTCCCCAGATAGTTACAGAAGCTTCAAAACCAGCAAAATAAATCCTTGATAAGAAGAGGGGAAAGAAAGGAAAAGAAAGGAAAAAAAAAAGAAAGGAGTGAGTTCCTGCTTTCAGCTAGCGCAACCTTTTTGAGATGATTTACTACAAAGAGAATCCTGCAAGGGCCATACATTCCTGTATGTATAAATTTTTGGATCGGAGCCAAGTGATCTGTCACTGCTTTTTACTTAAGATAATTCTTCAGGTTTTGTTAATTAGGTACTAACAATTCTTTCAGACAAGCTGTGTAACCCAGGGAAGAATATTAACAGTATGTTTTAAATCAAAGTGTTTACATCAGGAATGATTCATTTTTTCTTGTGAGACAGGCAGTCTTAGCACTGCCATAAATCTACATGAAAATTAAAACTGTGGAAGAGAATGACAAAGGCAAGTTGCTATCCCCATCTACCCTGCCTCAGCCCCAACTCTAGAGACAGAATTTACATTAACAAGGGGCTCCAACTACTGCTGGAATTCATGTTTGAGAAAGTCAGGATTTTAAATCGTTTTAAGAGACACTATGATTAAGGTCAGTAACTCTGCTCTCCTCAACAAAGAAAAGGAGCTAACTCCAGCACTTCTGTCATCTGTTCTAAAGCCTTTTAAACGAAAAAGCTTAAAAAGTTCTTAAAAAGTTAAACAAACAAAAAAAGCATCCCTCTCTTCCTCTGTGAGCTGTGTTTAAATTGTGGTTAAGAAATCCATAACAAAAAAGAGAGAAAAGAAAAATTGCTGGTTTAGGTTTAGGCCTGTGTTTTCCCTTTTATCTGTTGGAGCATAGAAAGCTGTGAGCTGAGCACGGGATTGCACTCACATTCTCAGTTGCTAAATGGTTGAGGGGCACTGTGGTGGCGCAGAAGGGCCACCAGCTCCATAGCATGTTTCATCCCAGCTGTTTGAAAAGCTGGTTCACTTGAAACAGAATCATTATCCCCACCCACACTCTGCAGGAGAGCAAACTCCCCCTCAATGAGAGATTTACTCTACATTTATGGTAACTATTATTACCAACATTTACAACATAAGTCATTTTAATTAGGAAAAAAATTAAAACAAAAAAAATCCTTCAATGCACAAACAGACATACATATTTACATATAAAAATGCAAAGCACTCAAGTTGTTTCTAATAACTGCAACTCGTGGAAGGGACATACGTTCCACACACAACTGACTTAAACACTCTTTTTCTTTTTTGTCATAAAAATATACAGATGTCTTTCTTCAAAAAAAATATTTTTCCTTTCCCTATGTTACAGGAAGCCCGCCCACACTTTTAAATACAAAGTGGGTATAAATGGAAGCACAAATTAGGCATCTTGAAAAGTCAGTATTTTCCAGCCACAGGGAAACTAAGAAATTACTGTGAGTGTTTACACATTTGACTATGTTGAAATAAAACATTTTCTATTCATAAGCTCAGCAAAACTGGCAAGAAATTAAGAAAGGAAAACAATAGCATCTCTGATTCTTTACCTGTTGCTACAGTTTACATTATTCAGACTTCTTCATATGGACCACTAAAAGTGTCAGTCTGAATAGTCACCACTCTGATGAAAGCATATCTTACATATATAAATGATACAACTACTATGAAAATTTCAGTAAGACTGTCTGCTTTCCTATAAATCTAACTAGACACTTGTCTTTTTAGTTGTCTCTCTGTATCATAGCTATTAAAGGTAAACAAAAGCATGATGGCTCTTTTTATACCATTAATAGCTGGAAGGACTTTATAAATCAGTGAATACAAATGTACTACTCATTACAAGAGAGGGAAGCAGGTCTGTCCATCTGATGCTTTCTGACTTAGATTTCTGCTTTAAGATCTTGTTTCTCATTTAAAATTAACTCATCTCCTGTTTCTCTACTGTCATATGGTGGGTGACTTCTGGTGTTCTCTCAACTTCTGACATCAATGTTTTTCTAGTACTCCACACAACCTAACTAGCTAGCATTAACGGTCACAGTACAGACACAGTAGCTTCATTAAATCATGGCAACTCTTGTCAAAAGGTGAATTTGAGAAAATAAAGCAAAATAAGCTCATAGCACACCACTCGTACATTCTGACTGACCAGATCTTCTTCTTCTGTCTGAACCTTCAGTTATTTCAGTAACACTTTGAACAAGATTTAAGGGGTGAGCTGGCAGCTGGTCAGATAGTCAAAATGGCAATCTTCCCCACTAAATTCAGCATAAGGTTTGTTGTTTGTTTGAGGGTTGTTTTTGTCACACATTTCATTTCTCCCCAACTGTACTGCCTACAAACAGAGAAGCTATTTTGCTGCCCCAATAATACTAGTTTGTTTTGTTGGGTTTCTTTCAAGCCAAATTTGGGCATTTGTTTAAAAACAAATTCCTAGCACCAGAAGCTAGGAATGGCGCCTCCAATCCCCAAGGTAACACTTGTATGCACTGCTATTCACGAGTGGCTATTTGCGCTGCACATTCATGCCTCTCTGGCAGGAGTCCGCGCTGGTGTGCTGCAGCACATGTTCCTCAACAGCAAGATGAGTAACTCCCCGAGCATTTGAGCAGGTCTGTATGAGAGCAGGAGAGGAGGGTGTACAAAAACCGACTTAACTACACTGAAAAAGAGCTCAAAAGCTTAACTGCAAACTTTTTCTCTAAATACCGATCTAAACTACACAGACGATAAGTGTTCGTTTTCTCATAATACCTCCATCCATATTAACAATCAGGCTCTTTTTCCTTTTTTTTAAAGGAGGTTGGTGAGACTTAAGGTTGTGCAAGACATACTTTGATCTGCACCCTGATGAGTGAACATTCCCCTTTGCTGCTAGCCCAACTAATGAAGGGATAAAATTAGCTTTTATCCCTGGCACTTTCTTTAGCAAAAAAGCATGCACTAATCAGCTGTCCTCACTAATCAGTCGTCTGGCTAATGACCTTTTGCCTTAAAACACTAAAATTTCTGAATGATGTTAAAAAAAAATAAAAAGAAAACCAATGCAGACTCTCTCTCTTTATGGGTATTAGGCCTGTCATCTGGAATTGGAGACTGAAAGGTTAAATGGCAAATCTGTATCCTGACTGGGTGATAAATCTATAATCAAAAGGCACTAGCCTTGACACCTCAAGATGTACTTCATTACTACACAACTAAATGATCTTTTTTCTCTTTTTTTGTAAACTAGAAACAGATGAAAAAAAATGGCTTAATTCCTTCATATTTTGCCTGTGGAGAAATCCACTCCACATCTGTGTTCAAGTGTCTGTTAATTTCTTACTTTTTTATTAATGCCTGAGCAAGAATTTAGAAGTTGAAACCATTTACCTTTTTTCCTCCCCCTTACAACTTCAGGGAACTATAGCTGGGAAAGAAAATTGCAAAATCACTCCATCAAGCCTGCATTCTCAAACACGCTCATGAATGTCTGAAAAACCCCTCCAAAACAAAACTAAGAGTCCTAAAGCACAAAAATAAGCCTTCTAAATCCCCAGATTCTCAGTGTACGGGGCACAGTTCTTCTTCCTCTCAATAACATACTTTAACATTGTTTTAAAAGAGAGATTTTTAAGGCCTGTTTCATTTTCCTTCTCTGCTTTCTATAATGAGGCCCATTTTTCTTCATGTATTAAGGAGGTGGAGCAAAACACCACCCTGGATGGCTGAGGAGGATTAGCAACAGATGAGATGTCCTGTGGAAGTCTCTTTGCAGAGGCCTGCAATAATTTCTAGCTGCAGTGCAACTGCATCCCGGTTTTTAACTTCAGGAAAAAAAGAGATTACATTTAACACAAACAGCACTCCCTCTAGATAAAGCAGCTCTCGCTGGGGATGATGCAAAGTGACAAAATCACATTAAATTTGACAGTCTTCCAGCTTTGCATCCCCAAATGAGCCAGCAGTCTATACTCACGGTAATGAGGGTCCATGTAACCGTTTCGGGGGTCCATGGTAAAGAGCGTCCCACGGTAAGGTACGGAAGGTTCGGGAAGGTGCAATATAGATCCATGGATCTCCTTCTTGATTAATGAGGCCCTTTCCTCACTTGACGTGGAAGGCTCTTCACTGATCTTGCTGAGGCCTTGCCCACCCTGCGGCTGCATTGTGATCGCGTTCCTTCTCTCTCTGTGATAGGTCTGCCCAGGACTTTCATCCTCTGCAAAAAATGAGGGAGAAGAAAAAGAGAAGGGAAATAAAAAGAGAGACACACACTTTTAGCCCATTTATAGCAAGTACAATAAAGAAAAGTTCTCCCCCCGCTGCTCTCCTTCTCCTCCCGGTGCAAGTTTGTGACAGGAGGTGCCTTTTGTGGCTTTGAAGGATGGCCTGGGGATGCTTGCCCATTTGGAGCCAGCAGCAGCGGAGCAGTAGATCACCGTCACCCATGCACCGATGCTCCTACCAGCAGGGCTATCAATTGTGCAGGAACAGACAGAGACTTGCTGTTTCCCTGCCTCTGGGACAAGGAGGCTAGGAGCTCCCTGATGGGGAGTCAAGAAATGATTTGTCACGGAGAGATGATGAACCCCACCAACTGGGCCTAAATCACGCCCAGCCACCCACCACATCTCTGCAGCCCAGGTCCAGGTCCCTGGGGTTTGCCTGTGTGAGGGGCTGAAACCGTGCAGGGAGCTCAGCAGGGATCAGAACCAAGGTGGGCAACAATAAAATGGGTGCAACTGCTCAAGATAAAGGACCAGCAGCATCAGGCAGGCACAAACATGGCCACCTGCTCTGACAGTGTCGCCACGTTGGTGCCTGTGCAGGATGGTTGACTACACTCACCCTACCTCTTTTTCCCATATCCACACAAACAAAGCCACAAACTCTTAATGAACAAGGGGGAAGAAAAAGCAGGGGAAAAAAGAATAACTAAGTGGGTCAAACCCAAGCCCTAGTTTGGAGTAAGCCTCTAGGCCTGTGGTACCACTTGTAAGGGGAAAAGAGACTCCTGATCATGGCTCTACCAGCCATCCTTGCAGACAGCTCCAGGATAAGGTGCTAAAACAACCCACTATTCCCACATGAATTTTAACCCCTAGGGACTATACACACCCTTCAAAAACCAGACAAAGTGGTTCTGTTCCTCAAAATCAAAACACATGTTCCTAAGTACATTTCACCCATGCCATGTGGCAGAGAGGCTTTGCTAGGTATATAAATCTCTAAGGTAAACACTCTCCTTCAGTTGCATTATTGGTTTAAAATAGGGATGTTTCTCTAAACAAGCATGATTGCTTGCTGGATGTAATCCTTGGCCAAAACCAATGCTCTGGGTACAGCCTCATTCCATCAACCACGCTACACACGCAAGCGTCCACCAATACATCTTGAAGGAATACTGACAAAGACTTCATTTCAAATTTGCTCTGCACTTCTAGAAGTACACAAGGAATCTCAAATTATTAAATGCTGGGCACAAAAATGGTAACTAGAAAAGGAAATGAAAACACCCTTAGGAAATAAAACTAAAATGCTCTTACTCTACAACCCACATACAAGGAAGAATGATTGATACCAGTGCCAAGATTGCACTTCAGTTGTCAGAGATTTGAGGTCAGGGCTATGTTTTCACTTGTACTTTTCCCTGCTGTACTTGTTCACACAGCAAATGCAGCAGCCAGCAATTCACCACCAGGTGACTACTTTCAGCAAGCTTGACACCAGAGTAACTCAACCTATGTGCCTTTATACAAATTAGATTAGAAATAGGCTCTGTATGTACAGATACCTGGCCATTATATGCGTAAACTAGCTACAACATTGCTTTGAATGAAATGCTAACCAGATTCCCCCTCTCCCGCCAAGTAGCAACAACACAAAAACTCAGCAGCATACCCTATTGAGCATCTAGTTATTTTTCTGTCTCCAAGTATTGCAGCAACCAGGGTTTGCTGACTTATCAGCATCTTCAAGGGATGGAATTCTTTTTACAGCCAGTAATTCTACATCCAGAGCTTTTCTAGGGTTGGGTTTGAGGAGAAAGAGTTAATGGAAATAGACAACAACATTACAGAGTTTAAACCCTTTGCCCTTTTATACTTTTTATTAATATGCACAGGCACTGGTGCCTGCTCTGGATTAGCCAGGTTTAAGGTTTCAACTTTTTTACACTGAAGCTGGTTTTAGTTAGAGAGCTGCAAATAGGGGACTAAAACTTTAAAACTTATATGAGCTTTTTAGAAACCCGCTTGTATAACTTTCAAAAAATATATAAATCACCCCAAAGATATATTTTCCATCAGGTTTCTCTTTAGCCAGAGTCTTTTATGTTACATTTCAACCTAGAGTAAACTTTCATTGATGAGACATAAACTCCTATGAAAATAGGGTATTACACTCCATTCAAAATTCTGACAGACTCTTAAGTAGGACAGGCTAGCCAGTGCTACAACAGTTAGGAAAGAAGAAACCTAGAGTGATTTGTGGGGCTGTATAATCACTCAGATGATCAGATAGGATTTCAGTTCTCTTACTCTTCCATATAAAGATAATATTTGTTAAAACTGCCATCCTGGGACACAACAAGAAGCTGACATATGACTGCAGGCTCCACTTTCATGCTTTTCTTCTCAAAACATGCACGTGCCATGAATCAAGGTACTAGTGACTGTTATGGAAAAGGCTGATTTTTCGAATTGCTGAATGAAATTCAAAACCTACTTTCAGTAACTTAGAAACTAAAGGAAAAATATTATTTGTTTTAATAAGCTTTTCCCCTTTTTTTGGCTACTTGAGAGAAAAAAAAGAAAACAAAACTATTTTTCCTTCTGCAACAACAATCTCTCTCCCCATTATGAAGTTATTGCCATGTGCCATTACAAGTCCAAAGCATGTGTACGTTTTCTGCCACACAAAAATTGCTGCAGAAGCATTTAACTAAACATGACGGCATTTTTACAATAATAATAAGAATTATTAATCAGCCAAACAGCTCACTAAACATTGAGTTCACACCACTGGGTTGCCTGTGGAAGGAGGCAGATGAGAAATTAGACAGCACCCATGCTCCAGGACACCAAGAGCCAAGCAGTTTGCAGGAGCTCCCCCGGCGCCAAGGTGGAAACTCCTCTAGTGGTAATGCTGCCGACTCTCACGGCAGGCAAGCCACTCCAGTGTGCCAAAAGAGGAAAGCTGTCTAATCTTGTTCTGGTTCAACTGAAGCGTTCAATAAAGTTTCAAGAGTAAGTGCGGGCAAGGCGTGTCAGGCCAAATTATTGACAGAAACACACTGTCCACCATGGCAACAAGTGGGATTCTAAAGCAAAAATGTAAGCAAACAGCCCACTTCTCCAGCAGCATCTGCCAAAGGGGTTTTACAGCCAAATAAGCAAGAACTGTTCTGTTACCGCTCTGCTCACGTTTTAGAAGTGGCCAGCTTTAGGGTGAAAAGAAACAAACATCTGATTTATTAAAATGTTGCAGAGAGACAAATGCCAAAGTGAAAGACGAAGTTGGTGGCAACCTGCCAATTCCAGTATAATTCCTCCCACCTTTTGCCAGTGTAAGAGTGAAGGGTTAAATAAGAAAAGAAAAAAGCAATCATGCCCAAGAGCAATCTGCATAAGTTTCTCTTTCTTCACATACACCCTTTTTCTGACTTAACAAGCCAATAGCCTGACACACGTTAGAAGTGGTTAGTCGTGGATGATCACATTAATCCAGGATTCTCACATCCACTCCAAAATACTGATTTAGTCCTGCTGTTTTGATCAGAAGCCAATTTTATTAGAACTGCGGAGCACCTCACTTAATGGAACCCCTCTCGCTCAATCAAAAAGCTTTCTCAAAAAACTCGCACTGGACAGCGTGCCTGAATAAACACACTTTTAATTGCACAGCTAATTTACTCAGAAAGTTTTTTAAAAATCAGCACAAGCCAAAACCTAAGTAAAAATCTTTTAAACTTTCTTTACCTGTTGAACTTTTTTTCCTTTTTTTTACCATAGACAAGACAAAGTAGAAGCTATTTTACTTTAAAACACCTAAAGTCAGCAACTGAAAAAAGTTAAAATGTATTGATAGAGTACACTGAAAGTCAATCCCAACACACTTCAGAGAAACCCCTGCTTAAACAAGACAACACCAGCCCAGTTAAACCTCTTTATATATTAAGTTTCATCACCATGTTTCTGCCTGCAACTTCCAGAGAGCGTTACTATCTCATGAGAGGTCTGACAGCACTACAGCTGAGTAAGAGAAAAAACAAGGTACTTACAACTCAGTCCAAGAGACCCTGGCTGATGTTCCCTCTAGGCTCTTCTCTTCTCTTGACCAAAATTCTCTGGCTACCAGGACATGGGCATTCCTCCCTCTTTCCTCTCTCTCCTTTCTCCCCCCCACCNCTAAATTTAACAAGCTCATTAGTATTCTTCCTGTGTGCTTCCTAGTGAACTCTCCCTATTCAAGTGGCTCTCTCTAGCTGAGGGGTCAGGCGGCTAATCATTAAATCAAACTAATGTCACCCTATCACAATCAGCCTAGGAGAAGGAGGGTTTATTATTTCAGTTTATGCTAAATAAACAGTTTTACAAATAGTCTCTAAGCAAGGTCAACAGCAGCTTCAATTACAAGACAAACTTAACAAGAGTTGCTATAAACCAAGTGCTCCATATTGACCTAAGCACAAGCTCGGCTCTGCATATTGCCACGAGCAGGATTGTACAGGAATGCATATTGTAAAATAAAGGAAAGGGTAATCTTTTCTTTGCCAGAATTTGTGACTGCACAGAGACTGCTCATTCACCTCTCCCCAACCAGATTGCTGCTCAGCTCAATTCACCCCACACAAAGGCTGAAGACCAGACCTCAATGGACTGAGTGAAACATGTTCAAAACTAGGCTCTCTATTGTGACTGAATTTCTTAACATCTTTTCAAAAAGCGGAGAATGCCTTGAGGCTAAAGGAAGAAACAGGCTAATGGTGAATTGGGAATACTGAGCAAATTTCAGAGCCCTTTCCTCCTAGCTTTTGAGGTTGAAAGCAAGCTCTTTCCTTTCAAGTTTCAAAGTCCTTTTTCCTCCCGCAGTGTCACAGAAGGATTTGAAAAGAAGGTAATTGTGCTCACAGTCCCCCTGATCAGAGCTTACGTCCTATTTCTGGTATTTCAGAATACTTCTTGCAATAATAGTGCATATAGCTCAATCCCTTAACCGTCCTGCACTCTGCAATTGCTCATTAAATGAACAATTGCTGGTATAAAATGCCTTTTATGTTCAAGGTCTGGATATAAGATAAGCATTCTAGTACTCTAAATTTGGTTTACTAAGGAAACTCTCCATCATTAAATTACAAAACTGAAGTCAGAATATCAGTCTTTCCCAGAAAAGTAGCATTTTAGATGCTGTGAGCCAGAAGGAAGGGGGAAGGTGGAATGTAAAAAAGATTGACTACTTAGATTCTTAAAAGAACAGATACCTAAGTAAGAAAGCTTCTTCCCATTTAAGAAAGTCTAAGTTTTTGACACCTGATATTTGCTTCATTGAAATGACACAATAGAGCAATTGGTGTTCATTAGGACACCTGTACCTGCACCTTTTTGCATACACACTTTCCACTACTCTCTGACCACTTTAAGAGCACCATCAGAGGAAACAGATTTGTAGGATTGTGCCTGCCTTTAAAAACAGCATATGTTGTATACAAAAATTTATTTTGGGTGAGTACAGTAGTTTAAATTGGACACCCTTGGTCCCAAGTTTGTTACTTTCCTGCATTGGAGCAACTGGACAAGAAGCACTCTGGAAACACTAACACAGATATATATGAAGGACGATGCTCAAAATTGGTTTTAAAAATAGTCTCCAATCACACAAAAGGCTACAAAATCTGCTAGATAACAATACTGTATGCACTTTATATGCAATGTTTAAGCATACCTTATACAAGACTTCTGTACTTTTAAATAACAGACATTATCTGAGCTTACCACTAAAATGTATAGTTTTCTATTTCCAGTTGCGATGGATTTTTAGCTTAGTTATTTTTTCATTATCCTATGTATAGTATTTTTCAAGAACTGATTTGTGATCTTTGGAATATGAACACACAGCCCTTTCGTGGTTTTATTTGTTTGAAAAACATGTTGTATTTATTTGTTTTGAAAAACGTATTTTTTTGTTGTCAACTTTAGCTTCACTGGAAGAAAAAGGATTTATCAACAAAGGAGAAAGGGGACCCAATCTCTACAATACTTACCTAATACTCTACGCACGCTCTCTTATTTTCCTCAAATGACACATACATTCATTTTTGCTGCATCTACTGCACATCTTTATTCAGTTCCTTTTTTGACAGTACAAAGGAGGGCAGAACACAGTGCACTGACACAGTGCTTATAACTTTGGAAACAGAGTCTAATCATGCACTCCTCTGTGTAAGTGGGAGAGTTCCCACTGACCTGGACAAGACAAAATTGGGCCTGTACAGTTCACTCCATTCCAACACTAAACCAGCAACCCATTGTTATCAGGAGAACATCGCTCACAGCCCTTTCGAAATGTGTGAGTAACTCTTCCCCAAGACTGATGGCATGAAGCAGCTTAAAAAATCTCAGGTAAACTTTTCCAGACCCCTAAATCAGAGAGAGCCTTGATAGTAGCAATGTCTTTATCTCAGTTTATCTCAATCCAGATGACTTTACAGTGCTTGTTACCTCTCCAGCCACTCCCAACTAAAACCAACTGGCTGTAGCTAAACAGACATGCATGAAATTGTGTAAAATAAAACCACCTTTAAAATTTCATACAACCAAACACCTACTGAATTTAATTGACAGTCTGCATCTACAAATCCCCTCAAAGATCTATAGGGCAATGCTAAAAATCTCATATAAACTGAAAATACCCTACTTAGGAAACACAAGAGGTAGCTGCAGACACAGCTACCTACACACAAAGGCAGAGGGCTGTGGAAACTTCCTTGTCATTCCCAGGACTCAGCCTCAGATGGTGGACGAAGAGGGCAGGAAGCAGGGCTGGGCTGCCTTACACATGATCCTGCATCTTGCTAATCCTGCAGGACATGGGGAAAAAGGAAAAAAGGAGTAACATTTGGGCATATGCCTGAAGTTACTGACCTGACACTTGAGCCATCCCACTCTCTTCAATGACTTTGGAACAAGCTGCCAAAGTTGCTCGCTGTGAACCAGATTCCCGCAGTCCTGTTGGCCAAGTTTGCCTCAAGCTGCCCGGGTGAACCACCAAGCCAAGACCTGGAGCTTGAACCCAGGCAATGCCCAGCCACTGCCCCAACCTGCAGGGCTGAGTCTCTGGGAAGCTAATGGAGGGACTAATTCTCAGCAACTTGCAAGGTCAGCCTCCAAAGAAATGGGAGCCTCACTTTTGAACAAGCCCTCTCCTAGCCAGGGCTTTAAAATAATAAAAACAAACAAATCAAAACAGCTGAAAACCATTTTCTCCCTTTCCAAGTTCAGGGCTACATATTTCTCCCATGGCAGACAGTGGATTATTGCAGTGATACTTAACACCGCTGGCGAGTGCAGCCCCCAGCACTCTGGTTAGGTGTTAGTGACGACATTGACTGCAGTAGGAGAAACAATAAATCCTGCACCCACATACCAAGCAGGTGGCAAGATTTTAACTTTACCTTCATGGGGCCTTCAAGGCCCAAATTTTGCTTGCTTTACTCATACTGAAATTCTGCAGATTCAGTGAAACTACTTGTGCAAGCAGAGCAAGAGGGATTCATGTCCAGCATCAGAAATGCTCCAACCATTGGGCATAAATAGTACGAATGGGAAATGCAGTTGATTGGTTAGCATGTGGAAATGCTTGATGAAAAAGGGCCTCTTAGTCATACCAGTGCTTTGTACTTCCAGTGGACAAGAAAAAAAAGGAAGCCGTGATGCAAAAGTAGAAGACATTTGGAGGTAGAATTAATTGGCAAAGTTAACATGTAACCTGTAATTTCTCCTTTTAAATTTGCAGAACTAAAAGGCAGTCAAAAGCATTTCCTTTCTCGGTATAATAAATTTTATGTTTGGGGTTTGCTACTTGAGGACTGGGAAATTCAAATGAGAAAAAATAATTTCTTTCAAGAACAAGCATACCTTTTCATTTCCTCTTTCAAAAAACTGTTCTACCTTGCAAAATTCAGCAAAGACCACAAATTACTGTGCGACAGCCTCAGCAAACTAGAACATCTGTTCAAGGTCTGCTGATCAGGGCTAAAACTCAAGCTTTGCACTTTCAGAATATCTCCAGGATCATTGCCCTTCTCCAACATCTAGACTGTTCAAAGAGCCAAGAGAGTCAAATATAACTAAAAGACAACAGACATCAGGATCTGACCTTTGGCAACTAGTTCTCAGAAGGAAAAAGCTCCTCAGCCTATTGTAAAACTCTCAAAAGGATCCTGATTTAAAAACATTATGAAGTTCCTTCCATTAGCCAGTTATTAGACTGTTAGTCATTGCTTACTTTGAGCAGGCTAATTAGTTACATCAAAGGCGCTACAATAAATTCCCAGGAGGGTTTGGGGGGAGATATATTTCTCAACCATCTAATAGCACGTTTATGCCCATCTGTGGGTAACTGCCTTGTTTCACTCAGACACTGGGGGACATATTCTGTGCTGTCACTTCCTACCAAGCCAGTAGCAAGACCAGGCCTTAAAGACATTTGAAGCCTGGTATAAATTTGATTAGCCATGCTTAAAAGCCACAGAAGAGTGAAAGAGGAGTTATAAACCCATGAGTGCACCATCTCCTTTTGCAGCATCTACAGCACAGACACGTTAGCCTCCAGAGAATAAAAAACCAGTTTTTTATAGTGTTGCATATGAACAGAATTATATTTCTTTCATTTCTCCTTGGGTGGGTTCAAACTGCTAAATGGAACCATTAGCAAATCACTAAGTGGTTTGCAACAACCCAGGCAACCCTTCAGTTTAGATGGCAGATATCACCTAATTAGTTGCAAAATTTACTTATTGCTGCATCCTTTTGCACGGTTGCAGTAAGACTTTTGTTTCCATTATCTCCCTGCACTTCTGGTCTCTGAAAAATACCACTTGTTTAAAAATATGTTATGGGTTACTCTGCCCTGATTTACAGTGGCTGCAATCCCCTGACAATGATTTCACCCAAGTTTTCTAAGGGCAAAATTTGAATGCCATATACATTTCTCTGTGCAGATGTGTATGTACTTCTATGTACAAAAGTGTGGTCACAGGCACCCATAAATTCAGCTCCACTTTACATTCCATAAAATTCAACCAAGTGTAGATGTGTGATACATGATGTCTGCAAATAAGTGTCCACACAGGTAGGCTGGATACCTGAATGTAGAAATGAGACTAGTAGTCTAATTAATCATCAGTAGTCGAAATAATTCAAAATAATGCCGCAAAACAGTCATAAGGTCTACAGCAAAGGATGTTTTCAAACAAATAAAAACTCTCAAGTCCTGTACCCCAAGCAATTTGATGCTTTGAATGATCTTCTGGACATTAGTGTACTAGCTTAGAACAGCAGAGAGTCCACAGATATTGCAAAATATTCCTTGTATCAACACTGCTTCTCTACCAGGAATATATTCTGAAGGCCCTAAACCTGGCACCATCTGTTTATCTCTGAAGTTAAAGCTCAGGAGCTTTCTTCCCTGCCTGCAGACACTGCTTACAAAAGAAAAACTCTCCTTAAGCCTCAAGAAGATCTTGACCTTCCCAAAGAGCAATCTATTTTTTCTCCCCTCTGCTCATTTTCTTTTCAATCTTCTCCCCTAAAAAGGATGTACAAGGTCTGTCAGAGGCGCATGCTGCTACACTCTCATAGTTCCTGCCTTCACATTCCAGTCATCAAAAATACTCCTAACAGCCACAGCAAGCTACATCCTGGGTCCCAGGATGGTGCATGTGAGTGGGCAAAGAGGGATGGAGACTGGAGGGCCTGGAAGTAAAGAACAAAGCAAATTCTTCATAACCTGATTTCCCCTCACCTAGGGGATGGAACCCTCTCAAAAGCTTTGGATCTTTGGACATGTGGAGTTACAGAATTAAGACAACTGACTACCACTCACTAGCTTACTTGTCAGTGACTCTCTCCTCCCTTCATCACTTCCACTGCATGCTTCTGGCCAGGCTTTCCAGCCTCTGGTAGGGTCTGCCAGCCCTGCCTGCTATATTTGAGAAGAGGCAAGAAAGACACACCAGTTTTCCAGCTCCTCAACACAACCCGGTAGGGGGAGGAACTGAATGCCAAACAGACCTCTATATGGATTAAAACAAGTTGATGGTTAATGTTTTCTGTTGAGTTTCAGGGAGGAGCAAAACTGGTTTTTAATGTTTTCTGTTGAGTTTCAGGGAGGAGCAAAACTGGTTTTGAGACTTCGCTTTTTTGATTACTTATGCATTTGTTTTTCTTATCTTAATGCTGGATAACAGATTTTAAAAGAATATTGACCTCAAGCTTTTATTGATCAACTGCATACATGCATTTAGGTGTTTATAACTGCCTTAAGCAATATTGTGTATTTCCATTTATCAAAATGCAGTGGGCACCTGAGATCATAAAGACAGCCAACTTAGAAAAACACTCCTATATTCACAAAGAAAATGGCACAAAACAGTACTCTCCTCCTACTACAGTAGCCATGTGAGCTCAAAAAAGGCATTCTTAAATTGTTAATCAGATTTTTCTGGCTTCATCTATGCAGTCTGGCAGAAGGAGATTTCAATGTTTCTTTATCATTTTTTTTCATTTATATTCTTGGCTACCACCTACATTCTCAGGCAACAACCATTTCAAAGAAAAATAAACTAAATTTCATCCCTCAAAAACATAAAATAAGCAGGATTTGTATGGAAGGAAGGCTGGGAAAGGGAAAGGGAATCACCTGCAAAGTTCATTTGGCTATATAAAAAGCAAAAAATAAAAACAATCACTGTGCAATACCCAGCAGTATAATCAGTTCTGTTACTCCTGTGTGCTGCAGAGGAAAACTGTAACCAAAACTGTAAGCCATGCAACACTGTCTCCTTCACTCACCAAACGTGTAACATACTGATAACTGATTTCATAAGAGGAAAAAGATTTTTATACAGCAAATAAGCAGATTATGATTGAAGGATTCAAGGTGCATTTAATTTATATACAGAAACATCCACTTAGATCTGAAGGTAAAATGTGTTGGAAGAGTTAGCCCAAAGCTGCCCTACAAATCACCCTGCATATTCAGTATTCCAATTCTCAAAAAAGAGTGTGCCTCCCATTTCTATTACGTCAAATGCTTGTCCACAACTTGCTCAACTTGTTCACAAATACATAACTTGTTGACCAACAGCTATTTACCATGTCCCTCTGAGGCAAGGAAAAAAAAAAAAGAAAAAACACATAAACCCAGAAGAAAACTAATAGATCAACCTTTAAGGTGTTATTGCCCTGAAATCAGGAAGTGTACCCCATCCAGACCCCTGCTATTCTTCCAGCAGCAGAGAGATCTCATCCAAAACACTCTGCTTCCCCTTCTTCATAACAACTACCTTAAGTGTCGAACCATGGCTTTTAATAAACATCCTGAATTATTGAGTAAGTGCGCCTCATTTACCAGCATCTCAACAAGTTGCTAAATAGTCAAAGAAGCTTTTTCTCCAAATAGTAGCTATGTTCTTTCTTCCCCAGTGCAGGACAGAAATTCCATCTTGCTGGCACCAACAAGAATTCCTTTTTTTCCTTTATAAATCATAGCATTTTGGAACCACGATACAGACACCTCCCAGATACACCAGATCACAGGGTCAAATTCATCAAATTAAGAATAATACTTTTATGCTAATCTCATTGTTCATACCAGTTTTACCACAAGTCTTGTAAACATGAAAGCTAGAGGACAACTTGTAGTCTAGATACCTCCAGGTACTTCTACAGTTATTCATGACTATGCTGTCAACTGTGCCACAATCATTTGTTTTATTAACACATGCTCTGTGCAGAGGATATGAGATTTAACACACTTGTCCTATAAAATTCAATTAGCTATTTCAGATGCGCCAGAGTTGTAACATCAAAACTAGCTAGCTTTAAAGAAGAAATTCCCATTAGAAATCACAGTTTTTTCATGGCACAAAGACTGACAGTCCACAGCCTTCTCACAGCAGAATACATATTGGGCTTGCTTGTTGCAACTCCTTTCTAAAGACTAGAAAGAAATCTTTTCCAGAGCAGTAAGGTTACCACTGTCTGCTGCACTGAACTACGTACTTCCCTCTCTTTCGGGTCTTATCTTCAAAAATCACGGAAACAAAGATGTAAACTTGGACATTAAAGAATGTTAACATCAAAGTATATGCACTACTTTTGATATTAACCAAAGCCTTGAACCAGCAATCTGACACAAATCAGGGGTGTCTATGTAATTTCAGAAACAGCTGAACTGAGCGCTGTGCCATGGCCTGCATTTGCTCACCAACTTTTCAAAGCACAGTATCCCTGTGTGTTTTTACAACTACCTGCCAATCAAGAAAGCGGCAGGAATCCAAATTCACTTCTTGGCATTTTCATCATTTATCTGTCCACATTTCTTAACACATGAAGTTTTCTATTTCTTTCTTTTCCTCCAATACATTTAAAAATTTTAACACCTCCATCCAGAGCAATTTCGGTGCATTGGATCAAATCATGGCCTGTATAAGACGCCTGCCATTTTGTTTACATAAAAATTACTGTATATCACAATTCAGCTGAAAAAAAGGAATATACAAGTGCATAAAGAAATTACATCAATAGATGCAAATAACAGATTAATATTTGTGTATTATCTCACCTGTATTCCCCCATCCTCCCCCCCTTTCCATCTATTATCATATATATCACTCTTATGGTCTCCATATCCCAACAGAGCTTCAAATTCTCTCATCAAAAAAGTTAAGTAAAAAAAGATGTTTATGATCTCCTAACCTTTGCTGTTTCCACAAAAATCTGGGTTTTCATCAGCAGTCACACATACTCCACCTTGTTGAAGACCATTCCAATACCATCTTCATAACTTGCATTCAAATAAGTCTGTACCAGGACTTACAAGCAGGACCTTACAAAAGGCCAGTGAATACACTCAGCTAAGCAGGTGTCCTACAGAAAAGGTAGTGCAAAAAAGGCAGGCAGATAGCTGGACAACACCTGAATTTCAACTTTACCTTGTGCTTTAGCTCACCAGTTTAGTTCATATTTAAGCCTACACAAAACTCCCAGAACACGTTAACTCATAATACGTCATAAAACTTTGGCCAGGGCAACACATCATGGCTTGGACTATAGCATATACATCTCCAGTTACAAGTATAAACTTCAGGATAAATGGAAAGAAGACAGGAAATAAAAAGCTCAAGTTTGGATTCCTATTATCTTTGGTATCCTATTAATGTTTTATGTTAACAGGACAAAACCCAGGATGCTAGGATGCATCGTAATGTAGTACATAAATGTACTCAGAGGGATGGCTCTCCTCCCATAATACAATATTCTTTTTCCTCATTTCTGAGGAAAACAAGACTGAATAATATCAAGGGAAGGCAGAAGGGAGTATCTATTGGTATCCATTCTACATATCTTTGAAACTCATTGATTGGATTAAGCCATTTTTGTCTGAGGCAAGATTTTCTATACTTGATTTCTACCAAGAAAAAGGCAACAGCTAGGTGGAAGAGATGCTGTATTACCAACCTTCTAACATCCAGGTTAGATGTATTTTTCAGAGTAATTTCTCTACATCATACAGAAAGAATTTAGGAGAAAGGTGCAATAAGCATCCCACCAGAAAAAACACTTTGATCAGAGCCAGAATCTTACCAGACACCAGAGAATCAAGACAGAAAGCCATGCCCTGGAGGCAATTCCCCAGGAAGGTTCATTTCTCCTCCAAGCACCTTTGCATTTTGAGCAGAGCTGCTGACTAGGGATGTGATTAGGAGCAAGTTTCGAGGACAAATCTTAAAAAAAATCAGCACCACAGTGCAAGAGAATCACATGAGGTTCTGTGGACTTCAGCAGTATAGGATGATTCTAACAGCCACAGCGCTTGCAAGTTATTAAGTACTCTCTTGAGGACTAAGCATTTGTCTTCCACAGTCCCCCTCAACCACTGAGGAACAGAATGCACAGGAATACTTTAATTTACCCAGCAGGTTTATCAGCCACTCAACTATATGCAGGCATGAAGATGGAGACCAACTATAGAGTTTGTTTTGCCAGGCTGACCGTAAATTTCATCACAAACTGAAGAACTATACATGCACATCGTTGATGAAGAACAGCAAATAAAAGTGTGGCCCAAGAGTGATCACTGTAATCTTCACAGATCAGAAGCATGGTTGCAGAAATACCAGACTTGTATATCAGAAGCTGGGTTCACTGGCAAAAGGGCTTTCTTCTCAAACTCTCAACAAGACCTCTCTTCACTTCAGTGGAAGCAGGAAAAGTGGCAAGAGTGGACCCAAAGAAAGCTGGGAACAAATTGCACCTTAAACTAATGAAAATACCCATGGTCCATCAAATTGTCTCATTACTGAGAAGTCAGTAATTAAAATTTTAATGGCATGCAAGCAGATTTCTAAATCATTAGGCAACAGAACACTGTCAACAATATTGCTGAACAGAGGGATAGAGAAAAATCAACCACCACTGCTTAATCACTTAGGACTCTGTCCTGCAGCTATTCATCTGAGGAGCACAGAGGTCCCTTATACCACTGCAGCTACCTGCTCTGTAGCAGTAGGTCATTAATTTACCCTCCCTCATCTCAAATGGTAATGTTTTACCTGTAAGGACTTCAGAGTGGGTATGCATTTTTGCCACAAGTGTTAAACAAAATTATCATGCGCTGTTTATGAAGCATTCGACATCTGTACATACAAAGAACTGTTGGAACATGAATAACACAACAAAAAAAAGGATAGTTTGAGAGTAACATCAAGCCCACAAGAGAAAGGCATGACAAAGTTATGGTTGCCTGTGCAGCATCATGTGTTAATACCATCTGCTTCGCTGACAAAGTAACATGCCATTTTTCTCTGCAAGACCCCAGCTTAATCCAGGACCACTTACGGCGTGGACAGTGCGTGTCTCATAAACAGTTTATCACTACCTGGTTCTCATCTTGGAGTTCAACATATAGCCCATCTGCTCCATGTACCGGCTTCACTGAAGCCCAGCTCCGCAGAAAGATTACTCATTTCCCCCTGGACTTTCTCTGGCACTCATTACAATATCCAAGTGCTTCATTAGTAGTACAAAAATGTTTTCTACAACACTTCTCGCAAGGTGAAGAGATGGTCTTGTCCACCACCAACAGAGACCATCCACTTAGTGTCCCTAGCTGTACATGCATGGTCTCGAGCGCCTGAGAACCCATTTTCAGAGTATTTAGCATCAAATCTACTTTACACAGTTGGTGTTTTCAAGCAATATCTATAACTGTATTTGTTAGCATACATACATGCTTGCCTTTCTGAAAACCAGATGCAAGTGACATACCAAGAAACAAAAAGAAAAGCCTTCTGATATTGGTGATGTTGAGCTGCTCCAAGTAGTAAGAGCTCTAGGTTCAATGTAATTATGACACTGCAAAAATTCCTACATATTTGCACTTTTGTGGTTAAAGTATATAAAAAGATCGGAGTTGTGACTGAAGAATTCCTCATTTCTGGGGCCATTTACAAAAAGCCACTCTCCCAGCAGGTATTTTCATTATCTAAATATGAGCTCAGTCTGTAAAATCTTCTATGGTAGCAGAGAGATACTTTGTCTTCTTCATTATGTATTTTAATGAAATACAGAAATTTTTATCACCTCACTGTCAAGGAAGCAGAAGTTGGCCAAGGGGGTGACAGACTATTATAAAAGAAAAAAGTGGGAGAGAGATAGAGAAAGATTACAGCTGCATGTCTGTTTCTTCAGGTCACCACACAAGGAAGGGATGAATGCATGTGATCACATCATAAAACACTGCACTATAATGGACAGGCACAGAGAAGTCTACATTGCCATTCCTGATTTTGTGATATAAATAATATTTATTCCTTTATTTAATTACTTGCATGTAGCTTCACAGTATATCAAAAAAGCAACAAAGGAAAAAGCAAAATGGGAAGATGAATATGGCAGCCATAAGAAATAGGTGATTTAATTCAACCCAGTGACCCTTTGAAAGCAAACAAAACACCTTGTAACCTCAGTAAATAATCATTTCCCAAGACATTGGGGGCAGAAGATGACAGACAGAATATCAAGAGTTCACAGACAGTTGCTGATAAGAAGAAATTTTGTATGTTGAATTCCACCCTAGGCTTTAAAGAGGGAATTTGCTTTACTGAGCAAACTTGCTGCTTCTTCCACTAAAATGCATATTTTCTGTTCCATCTTTCCCCTTGTAATTTTGAAAATGCTTCATCTTCCCCATTACCATCTCCTCCTCCCAGACCTATTTGCTATTCCAACACTGAAGTCCACAAACCTCTTATCTCAGATCCATTTTCTTTAAGCAGAATCTGTTAGCTATGAAATCTAAGCTCTTTGTCCTATTCCTTGTGGGAAGAATCTCCTCATTCAGTTGTTCCCATCTTCTCTCTCAATATGTCTTTTTCTTAATCTTCAGTCATGCATGCTAGTCACTGTGCCCCATTGCTGATGATTCCCTATTTCTCCCTCTAGTTTTTCTGTACAATCTCAGCACATTGAGCTTGGGCTCCTTTCTTCTGAGCTTCTTTTTATGGGATCTTTTCTCTCTTACCCCTTTTCTCCCTTCTGACAGGGCTCCCACTGTCCAATCCACACTCAGCTAAAGAGAAACCTTCCCCCACCTCTCCCACCATCAAACCCTGGACTAGCACAGCAAAACTGGTGGAGGACACCTTCACATGATATTCAGAACAGTGGATCCTGTAAGATCTTCAGTTTTCTCTCACTGTTCCCTTTACATTGTTAGCATTACCTTCTCTGATGCAGCTGGCTCATAACAGTGGTAGACGAAAAACACAGTCCTAAGGTCCACTTGTATGCCTTGCTGGAAGAAGAAAGGTAATACCTGAAGAACAATTATCTCTGCAACTCTCACAGCTGCAGTTAAATGTATGGAAGATGAGAAATGCCATTTCATACAATGAGAGTCACAAAGTAGGATCCATCACACCTAATTCTAATGTACTCTTGTTGTCTAGGCTCCTTCTGTTGTTGGCTGAGAAATGATACCTCTAGACTGTGATGCAGCCTATCTCAAAATGGAAGGACTCATCCTTTGAATGTCCATCATTGACTACAGATCACCCAGTTAGACATTTACCTTTCAGAAAGATAAGGGTAGATAAGATGGATCTACTATTCAACTTTTAGAAATATGGGGAATGCAAACTGTTTTTTCACAGTTTTCTACTGAAGGTATTATTTTGCCATCCAGTAATAATATCTGCCTTCAATCTTCAACTTACTTCCGCAACTGTTTGGTCTGATTTTATCTTTAAATAATGTAAGTAGACAAACTGAAGCTAACCAATTTCATTCTCTATTTCATTCTCTATTTCATTACAACAACAAAATACTGCAAAGGAACTTGAAGAACAGTGAATAATTCTCACTTTCAGATGATTCATTTAATCTTTACTAGAAAAACTTAATAGTTTTTCCAGTAAAGGGATACATGCAGTTTCTTAAGATGGTCCTGATCACCTTCCCTTACTGCTTAGATAAGGAAGCCAGGTCAAACAGCACCAAAACTGAAACATCAGCACCAAAACAGCAACCAAACAGTATGACTCATCTTGATTGGTTGTTTTAATCAAAAATACAGTCTACCATTTTGTAAAAAAGGCAAGACAACACAGCCAAATCAGTACAGTCATATTCTTCTAAAGCCTAGAGGAGAAAAACAAGCATTTTTAGCCTTATAATCTGTAAGACTACAGTAGGCGTTTTATGAGATAGGTGGATGGACCCATTCCAGAATCAGTTCCCTGGGGCAGATGTCACACTTCAGAGATATCTCTCTATACACATCTGACTTCCTGAGCTACAAAGGTACTGAATATTGGTAAGACCATTTACATCAGCAAATCATTCAGAAATTTTCAGATTCAAAAGTATACTGACTTTATCATCACTAAGCAATTACAGTCAGGATTTACTGACCTATAAGTGTTTAGCAACTGGATTTCCAAAACATGTCTGTCCTAGTGAACAACCAGTACTAGTCTGTGCCTACATAGAAGTCTGAAGATGCAAGGGTCCAGGATCTCCACAAATGTTGTGCAGCTGGTATTTCCGTGGCTTTTGTCTCCCTGTCTATATCTGTTCTGGCTCTTTCGACTATAGACTCTTCACAGTAGAAACTGTACATTATCAGACATATATCCATCCACAAATGAGCAAAGTAAGGCCTCTCGGAATGCGTCCTTCAAAAGCAGCAGAAGAATGTTTTGGTTTTTTTCAGGCTACACAATTTCTCAGAGAACTACCGGAGACTCCATATTTAAAAATCAGTTACCCAAATAACATATGGGTTTTTTAACATTGCAAAAAGAAATGGTGTACTGCTCATTCAGTGTAAAACATAGTGAGGTCTCAGTCATGTTGGAAGTACAAAGGAAGCACAAGAAATTTTCCGATGTCTAACTGGTATCACTAATGTTTTATGGAGTAATCTCTCGAGTGCAAAACTCAGAATTATTCACCCTTCCCTTCCAATTTTCATTTGAATGTGCCTTTCTTCACCACTACAGAGGTAGTTTGCCTGGACAAAAAAAAGATTGAGAACTTTCAAGTATTCCTTCTACCTCTATCACTATTACTTCCAATAACAACTAGAAAACATCATTTGAGTTGCGGGGGAGCAGTCTGTTATCACTGGTCTGATCAAATGGGAAAAAAAAAGCACATGTACTCTATCTTGATGAGAAGACCTGTTTAAAAAAAAAAAAGATCTGGGATCCAGTGAAGATTGATGAACTGTACAGGACAGTTAATTGTCACTGTTCCCAGATGAGTTATTAAAGCTGTGGAGTAATTAAATCACATCTTGTCTTTCTTCTTACACAGCCAGGACAATCTCCATGTTAGAGAAACGAGGGTAGAAATAAGAGGAAAACTATAGATTGCTTTACTTGCAGACCTTAAGACAACTTTGAAGCAGCCCCTGCTGGGATACAAAATCATCCAAAAAATTGTTATAAGTGTGGGTGTTTGTAAATAAGGCTAAGGGTAGCCTTATAAATTCAAGAAAAATTCTCAAGTATTTGTGCTTAGCTGGTATACATTTCGATTTTATATTTTGGATTTTAACTTGCACTGTTAAAATGTTTGATTTCCAATTTGGGAGAGGCTGTATGTACCATTGAGGAATAATGAGTTTTAAAACACTGTTAACCATCTCTTAACAGCTAACCAAAGTGGAGAGAAAATCAACCACAGAACAGAACTGGAGCAAGGGAATTGTTAACAAAAAAACACTTCTCCCTTCAGCTCTACAAAGAGATCAGAGAACAGTTCTTTACTCAAACCAGATTTCAGATGCTTCCTTCCGTGAACAGTACATATGGCTTGCATCTATTTTTTCTTTAAAACAGAGCTGTATTTCTTCCTGTTAGTAAATATATCAAGGCTTTTAGGAGAACTAACAGCAAAAATTTTCTTGCTTTTAATGTAGATTGAACATGGGTATTCTAAATATGAAATTATTTCTCTGACCATATGCATAAGCTGAATGGCTTTTTAAGAACTAAAAGGTAAAAATACTGCCTTACATAAAAATTCTTTCCTTTTTACACACTTAGCATTTGAGGAGCCCTGTGTCTAGCACAAAAATATTTAAACAAAACTGAATTTAACTTGACAAGAACACCTGCATTACCTCTTCCCCTCCAAGCTTACTTTCCCACCTTTCTCCTTATTCCAGTTTTTTCTTTTATACGCCACCCCTTTCATACTTGCCTTTTTTCTTTAACAAAAAGTCACTGCTGATTAAAATATAAAACACTAGCACAGGAACAGATTATTCCTTCCCACTGCCCTATCACCCCTTCCTCTGCCGTCCTGAAGGCAATATAGTCACTCAGTAAGAGAAGCTGATAGCAATTTTAAGCAAAGCTAACAACTGATATATTGCAGGTTTTCATGCTTCACACTTCCAACATAACACAGCATTGTCCATGCGCTCCAGCAACTGGCTCCAATGTATTTAATTTCCCTCCCAGCCTTCTCAGTTTGGTATCAAATACAGGAGAGAATTTGAATATAATGCAAGTGGATTGTTAGTCCAGATTACTAGTAATGTTATTTGTCCATTTTGCACCCAGAAAGTGGTGAAAAAAAGCAAGGAATCTGCATAGAAAAATGTGTAAAAACTGATTCAGCAGCCTCATCTTGCTAATATTAATGATAAACCCAGCTGGCAGAAACCCAACAGCACATGAGAGCAAAACTGATATGTAGAGAGATAACAGGATCTGGGGGCAACTTATGCAAATATAGGCAAAAAAAAGCTCTCTGCCATATGAAAACAGAGCACTGGGAGTGGGGTGATGCACAGCAAAGAGGAAATCCTAGCTTAATCCCATGGGTTACTCAGCTCTGGATGTAGCACTGACTTTCAGCAGCAGTACAAGTCTGCAGTGGAAGACAAGAAAGGTACTGGGGAATACGAGTTTATAAAAGGGATGTTTAAATGCTCTATAAATGAACTTCAGTAACTATAGACACAACAGAATAATATGCCATAGTGATGGCATCCAGCATTCTTTTGATGACAACTGTACAATGCAATGAGCTCAGAAACAGCCAAAACAACTACAAGCCAGTAATTTTGAACAAAAAGATCTGATGTATCCACCCAACTTTGACAGACTAGTTATTTGATACTAATTGGGCTCTGCTAACAACATGGCAAGAAGAGGCTGTACTGTGGGGTTACAGATAGCAGTCCTATATCTAATCGTAACATTTTAACAGATCTTGGCATCAATACTGTACTCTGGAAAGTACCATACCCTGAAAGCCTCTTGCTCTGGTATTTCCACAGTTGCTACTATGCAAATCACAATGACTTTCTCTGGAGCATCCAACTTTCCCAGCAAAAGGCACATACTAAATAATGACAAGCCAGAAGCTCTCTCATTAACAGCCTTTTTCATCCATCCATACCCCCAAATTAAGAGCATGAAGTGCATTGTTCCAACCTTTCTCCATACCTTCTCTTCCCATGGTCAAACTGCCCAGACATGACTGCACACAAAAGCATCACAACAGTATCCTTTTTTTTCATGGGTACCATGCGTCTCATGACAGAAACACAAACAAACAAGGTTTCTTCTCTTTCAGAACCAATACACATAAACAAGGCTACTGTCTTAGCAGGTTTGCATGCAACTGTATATCATAGATGTTATCACTGCTGACATTTTACTTACAGCCTTTAATTCAGGGGTCTTGTCCATATCATAAGCATTTCTTTCTATATGGATGACCACTCACAAGTGTGTAGCAGCAAGAAGAGCAGCTGAGCTGTGTCTACACACCATTTAGAAGGGCCCTGGCTAAGCGCATGTGCCTTTCCTGAATTCATTTCTAGAAGTATCTGGCCATCTACCTCCAAGGTCTCTAGCAGGAGGCAAGCAGATCATTGACAACATACACTAGAATGTCTCGCTGCGAGAAACTGCCCAAATCAGACATAGAAGGATGGTTACAGAAGCCCACTGAAATATAGGCATGACTGGCCAGTAACACAAAACAGCAGGTCTTACACTGCTGGCCTTCATTAGCTCTCAGGATCCAATCACATAATTGCTTACAAACTCTTCTTAGTAAGAAGTTGTAACTTAGACAGCAAGAGAGGGGGTAGGCAGGGTTCAAGACAGGACTTCTTTAAAGCCCCTGACAGTTATCCCTCATTAGTAGAAATGAATATTTCTTGGAATAAAAAAGACAAAATTTGAGGCTGAAGGAAGAGCAAGTTTGGTGTCATGGCGTCCAGGACATGACTTTGAAGTGTTTCTTCTTTGAAGTATGAGGAGTAATGTCAGAAATATAACATTCCTGTGAATGAAATTAAGCAACAAGGAAAAAAGTCAAAATACTCCTAGCATTCCTGAAGCATGCCAATAAGAAACTGCAGCTAGGCTACATATGCTCCCACTCGATACTGCAATACCTCAACCAACACAAGACATACTGAGAAAGAGTTTTAACTGATACTATCTCGTAAACTCCCCCTTCTTTCTCCTCTATGTCCTTTCAATTCCCAGCATGAACAGAAAAACAAAAGCGCAAACTAGAGAATACGATTCCAGTCCATCACATCTGCTGCCAGGACCAGCTTTCCAGGACAATAAATCACGTGGCTATGGATACAGAAAGTTTACACGTTAATTAAGTTCACTTTAATGGTGAGAGATAAAAGATCCATCCTTTCTACAGCAAAGCCTCAGTACTGAGAAGCGATCAAACACCACCTCATTCAGAAAGGCCTCTAGAACTTCCCAGTAAGGCAGTGACAGTCAGCTCCAGTAACACACTTGAATAACATTAGCAACACCAGCCCATCCCCAGAGCCCAGGGTTCCAGGTCTTGGAACACTGCACACCAAGGCAGAGAGATTATGCAATCAGTGACAGAGCTGGAAGTACACTCCAGCAGCTGCAGTTTGTCAAAACCACACCCAAAACACTCATCATCTTTAAACTGCAAGAGTCCACGTGGTTGTAAAATCTTCCTCTCAGTTGTGGCAGTCAAAATTGTTGTTGAACTAAGTCCCACACCTTTTAGTAAGCTAATAACCAAAAAGACACCCCTCAGTCCAAATGATTCAGTGTTTACTCAGTGTGACACTGTTTACTCAGTGTTTACTCCATTTAAAATCAGTGTTTACTCTGTGTGACCTCATGTCTTTCTCTGACACATACTAGCCTGCTATACTGGGTCAATATTAGCTCAAGCACCCTACATTAAGTGCCAACCACTCTTGCATCAATTTTTATCAAGTCAGATGGAGCTGTTGTATCCAAAATCCACATGCTTTGTTTTATACCTTTCTCGTACAAAGTGTTAAAGGCTTTGCACTGTTAAGCATCTGGCAAAAGTTGATTACGCACCATTAAATCTCTTCTTGTGCAGGAGCATAAGTAGGTTCAGGGCAGTTATTAACATATGCCAAGATAAAACAGCATCATCAAGCAATACCTCCATTCGAAAAAACATCTTAAACATTGAAAAACATGAAGAAAACACTTAACTATCTGTTCAATATTATACCTCTGCATTTAACATCTGTGCTGTTATTCTTCCATTAACAAAACTTTCCCACCTTCTTGGGTAAAGACAAAATGTGCAGCCTTCTCCTTTAGAAGAGAAAGTTTTCAGCAAGTCATGTGTTTAACGCAGTAAGCACCATCTAGGTGACAGCCAAAGAATGTATATTGCATTTATTCAGGCCAGAGAGTTGTCTCAGAGTATTAAAAAATCCACAAAGCACTTACATCCCAAGATATCATTCAAGTAAAAAGAAAACACAGCAGGGTGCCTCAAACTTATGAGGTTGCTCAGAACTTAATCATTAGATTGGCTTAGAATGTAACATATTTAGTAGTTACATCACATATATACAGAAATTACCTGTCCAACAAGAGTAACTACATGCACCTTCTGTCCATGCCTAATGCATTTCAGCAGCTTCAAGCAAACAAGAAGCCAATGTTACATAACCAGCCAGCAGAGCAGCAGCACAGACAGAGCTGTTCAGCAGCGGTTCATCAGAATTTTCTGGAAATAATCCGGTATGGACCAACAAAAACTTAGGGACCTGTGCATGTAAACACAGACAAGTCACACTCAAGTTGCCACAAACGCACAAGTATAACTCTCCAGACCATTAGAGGTTCACAATGTAGAGTGAATACCCCAAATTTTTACAGACTTCAGCATGGGGAAATCATTAGAATCTGTATTACAATGTTGTGCGTACAGATATACAGCACACACAATGCAAACTATAAATGTGATTCGGTCTACACAAGTTAGTGAAGTATGATTAAATGTGTTACAGGATTCCAATAGATTCCATGGAAATCTTCACCTTACTGGCCTCCCAAAGGTATGAAAACAAGCACAAGCAGCCAAGTATCAAATCCTCACTAGCAACTCACAGTGTTCCACACATGTCATTATTCCCTTTTTGCAATGAAAACCAAAGATTGTTCTTCCTCACTCCCACATCATCCAGGCCACAGATGGTAGCTGTGGGAAAAACTTGAAATATAAAAATAAAGATAATGGGGTTTTCCTTTATTTCCTGGATTTTGGTCACTCTCATCAAGCTGAAAGAGGAAGCACTGTCCTGTCTCTGAAACGATCCCAAAGAGTACAACATAACCTCTCCAAAAATACTCAAATTTCAGTCTGAAGAAACTGTTTTCATGTTTTGTTCTGAGTATCTGAGTATCTATGTTTTGTTCTAAGTATCTAAGCAAAGTGCTGACCTTTTACTGTGAGGTTGTATCCTTCCTAGAAATATGACAACACAGGAATCAGAGAATATTCTCCTGCAGCTTTATACCACAGAATACAACACATTTAGACAGATGCACATTTTAGTTAATTATATTGTGTTCATCATCACATTCAAGGAATCTGGTGGTAACAGTTGACAAAGTGTATGTAACACATTTGTTCTATATAATTTCTGTTTATAAACCACACAAACACATCCCTGCTACAAGTTCTACACAGAAGGCACTCAGCAGCACCAGCCCTGCTCAGTAGTGTTCAGTTCAGTCATTTCAGCTTTCACAGAGGTCTTTGTAGTGCTAGTCACCATCACTGCAACTGCAGACAATGCCTCCGATACTGATGCATCAATTAGATGACCTTGTTCAATAGGTCACATTCCTACCTGAGATCTTCAGAACTAACAACTTTTCTGCTGACTTAGCTCAAACCAGCCTCCAGGATGACTGCAGAATGAGAGAGAAAAGCTGCTTGACACCTAGACCTGGGCTTCAAGGAAAAACTTATTTTATGTTAGGCATATTTCTGTTAGCTCTTCCCAATTCTTACAGGCAGGACACTTTTGGGACAGGAATTAACAGCTTCCCGCTCAGCTTTATCTGGAAAATAGCAACCAATTAGTACCTCAAAATAAATTATAATGAAAACATAGCAGCAGGCAGAGTATAGGCAAAGGAAATTACGAAATAATCTCTTTTTGCACCTTTAAATACATTCTGTCAAACTTTGTGCCAAACTTTGTGGCATCTATATCGCCAGTCAGAGTGTAGCCCCTTCACAGTCATGACAGCAACACTTCAGCATTGCTGACCAGTATACACAAGACTAATCAAAGACTAGCAAACCTTGGCAGAACTTTATTTAAGAAATTCACTTTTCTTTAGATCAACATTTGGCATTGAAGTAAACACTTACAAAAAGAGAAACAGTTTTCTTTGGGCACGCACACTATCAATGAGCGAACATGAAATACCAACAGATACTGTTTGCTTACTGCAAACTTTGCAATAGTAAAATCTGTTTCATACTCATTTCTAAACTAAGTTTGAATGCCTACAGCTTGCAAACATCACCATCATGTGTCTACGGAGAACTGCAGTACCAGTATGCACAACCACTTACACAATGTGATTCACAGATTTTTCTGTGTTTTGTGTATGTTGGCATATCTTGAGGGCATGCTCAGTCTAGTGTTGCCTGTTTTTCATTAAATGGGAAGACCTTTTAAAACAATAAATATAGGTTTTCATCAGAGCCCTGAGGCATCCATTCATCACCTTATCTTGTCCCAAAAAGTTTTTGAAGAGACATGTAATAAAAGCATTCTCATTTTGCCAATTGCATAAAAGATTTAGGGATGGTGAATGAACAGAAATAAAATCTAGTTAGATACTTTCTACTTTTTATTTAAATGTACTAGCAATGCTGTATGTTTGATTCTCTCCATCCTGCAGCGACCAGAATCACTTCACTAATTCAGTGCTTGAGATTCTCACCAAAACTAAAATATATATGTAGCAGAAAAAGAGAAACTTTGATAGAGCTCCAACCAACCTGAAAAAAAGTAGAATTGCTATTTCCATAAATAAGCACAGCTCAAGAGCAGCTCTGGAAAGCTCTAGGAATATAGAAGGTACTATATTCTGTTCCAGTTACATAAAGCAGTAAGTAAAGCATTAGAGACGGGTGGTGCTGACATCAAGTAAGGTTATGCTGCCAAAGCAGCAACCCAAGATAGGCAACCAGGCTGAAACATGGAAGGACAACCTCACAACAATGGGAAGCGAGGATAGGGTTGTCGTGAAGACAGAGAGCATGACAAAGCAGATGCTGGCCTCAGAAGTGTAGGGCAATTTAATTTTAAATGGGGTCAACTTATGAAATGGGCAGAAAAATGAGAGAGAATGGAAAAAAATTGAAATGAGCATATGATAAGACAAAAAAAAAAAATTGAGAGAGCAAACAAGGCATAAACAACAGGAAACTGACAAAGAGAAATACTTAGCAAGGAGATCAGAAGATCAGGACAGAAGGGTAACTTGAGAAAACTAAGTAAGGAAGGGAAGAAAACTGAAGAGGAGGTAAAGGCAGGAGAAGTAATGTAAATGGCTACTCTTGCCACAGCACATACAAAAAGAAATCCAGTTCCAGATTCTGGCAAATCCAGCAACTTCTTGTGTTGTTTTTCCTTCTCTCCCACTTATGCAGCCCTATTGCTTTTTCCTGAAGCACGGCATGATCCTGCACCAGCAACAACTCCTATCATCCTTCCCTGGGCAACTCTACCAGGAACTCTGCCACCAAGAAGCCAATGCCAGTTGATTTATGCTGGTTTTGTAAATACCACTTTACTTCCATGTTTACCACTACGTACTACACCACTCATCACTTGTAAAATAATGAGAACCCTAGTGATTCTCAAAATACGTGCTGACTGAGGTTTCCTGTTGTGAGAGTCATCAGTTGGGGCCTGACTGAAGACTACCACCAAACTGTGGGAGAAGTTATTTTTGTTTCAGGTTTGCTTGGCTTTCTTGAGGAAAAAAAATTCTACAGGCCACTTCTTATGCATGAAGTTGTTTCAGCAGAATGTCTGGATTTCAGCTCAAGCTGTGATCTCACCATCTCCTCCAACTTAAAAACACTCATAGAGACTGTTTTTCTAACTTTCACCATCCTAACCAAAACATGTGACATAACTCTTTCTATAGGTGTAAAAATGCCATCTCTGTTTTCCACACACAATATTGAATTACTTCATTAATCAGAAGGAAACTCTGAGTTTGAGAAGCAGGGCTAGAAACTGGGGTTCAGTATGTTAAAGCAACAGCATGTTAGTTTGTCATTAAAATGTCTTTTTTTTCAGACATGGATCTCTGTTTTATGTTTTTCTCTACTTGGTGATTTTCTGTTTGTTTCCCTCTATCCTAGTTCTGCTACCCTGTTGTTTTTTCTATTTAGCTTTTGATCTACCACAGATGTCCTTTCCCAAAAAAAAATGTTCACATGTTCATTTTTCTTTCTCTTCATTTTAAGCTTATGTCTGTTTTCCTCCATCCACTTCATCTCTTTCTCCTAGTCATTTAACACTTATTTTTAGCTTTGTTTTGGCCATCTTACCTTCTATCTATCATGATTTTAAAAATGCATTTCTTTTTTTTTTTTTTTTTNACATCATTTCCCTTACCCTGTTGGAAAGTCTTCTTGGCTTTAGATCTACCATCTTTCACCACTTCCCATTTTATTTTCTAACATCCCACAGTCCACTCTTCCCAGTCCAGGACTGAATCATGCCTCCAGCAGAGTGCAAAGCATAGGCAAGGAAAGATGAACCAAAGCAGGAAGCAAATAAACTGCCCTGACTTAAATTCCAGCAGTCAAAACTGGACTGATGCCCTCACCAGCTGGTGGGAATCCTCTCCCTTTTCTGAAGAAAAGGAGCAGCTCCCTGTCTGCAATGGCATACAAGCTTGTGAGCCCTTGCTCCCTTTGCTGTCCTAGGAGAGCACAGGACCTACTCCTGCACCACTCCTATGGCACAGTAGGTCCCTAGCTATTCCTCCTCCCTAGTCCTGGCAGAAGGAACATCTACAGCATTAGCCCTGCTCTGAGCAAGGCTAGTTTGATCTAGGCTGCTGCCTCTGCCGGCACCTCCAACTCTCATATCTGCTGCCTGTTACCACGGAGACAATACACCACGGAGGCAAAAGGCCTGGGAGGAGAGAGCAGCAGGAGCTCAGAGCGGTCTTTCATGGGATGCAGTCAGCACACCACCCTCTGCTTCCCACTCTGCCACTCCCAGGCAGCAGGGAGTGAGAGCCTGAAGAGACCCTCCCTCCTGTAGGCAGCTCGTGGAAACCACTGCAAACTGTTCTATTGTTCAACTCCTCTCCTCCTCCTTTTGCAAGGGTGGGTAAGGAAAGGAAAAAGATCTCATTTTTCTGGTGAACTGAAGTTGCATGATACATGGCTTCAGATATACAGCAAAGTCCTCCAGGAAGCAGGACAACAGGCCTCATGCTCATCAAGGTACCAGCTTAAACATCTACATCTTACAGCCCTCTGTATGTGAATTCTTCTTAAACAACAGATGATTTGGTGTAACATATATAATCGTCCCTTTAACATGCTCTGAAAGAATAAAGCAAGTTGATCAGACTCAGATTGCAACTGGTTTGTCTCCAGCTCTCACTCCCTACAAAACAAGGCTACGTCCTTTTAACCATAAGAGACAGCTTAATATTTAACAATCTTTTTTTTTAAGAAAATATGGCAAGTGTAAGAGTTCCTCTTGTTGCTCATAAGCACTTCAGGAACACCATTTCCAGGCTCTGTAAAGTTGTGCTCAGCAACTGAAAGGCAGGGTGGAGGTGATTACAGCCAGGGCAAATCACAACTGCTATTTAAAAATTTAAGGATCCCACCTCATGCTCAAATAGTCTTGGGGAAGACCTCAGAAGGTACTTCCAAAGGGCACATGCAAACTTGTTTACATACTCACTTAAAACCAATGTAAACCAAGAGGAGCCATTCAGAGAAGCAACAACAAGATAAAACTGATCCAAGCCTCTGAAGGAGCACTGCACTGGCTGTCTTATAATCAATGAGTGTCACTGTTCTAACTTTTGACTTGTCACTTCAGTGACTCCTGTCTCAAGAAGTTTCATGAGCAAAAATTACCCTCTGTATAATAGTCTTCCTAGGGCATACTATCACTGATTTAGTTGCTAAGCCAATCTTAGCTAGTCTACAAACACCAGTAGCTCCTTATTGGCACCCAAGCTGGACTTTCCTGTGTTACAGCACAATGGCTCCTACCGTACCTTGATATAATAGCTTTGCCTGCTTGATTTCAGCTCTCATAGGTTACTTTTGGTTCATTTTCATGTCTGGAGACCAAGATTCCTTGTTATAAAACCAAGGAAATATAATTAAAAATGCTTTGTCACTGACAAATAGAGATGTAGCTGTGCTGTAAGAAATCAGATGGAAATTTAGTTCACGATGCCAGTAAAAAATCTCACTGAAATGGAACAAGAAACTCCGCAAAGATCAGGGAAGCACACATTGTTCAAAAATTTCAGGGCTGATCAGGACCAAATAAAATCTGGAACCTACACAGCAATGAGCTGTTAGCCTCTTCATTCCATGCCAAAATGATTCTTTCAGAGACATAGAGTCCACATATACAACAGTCACAGACCTTTTTCCTGGTGCTTTGGTGATTCCAGAGCTGGAAGAGACTGGCAAAAAAACCTCAGAAAATGTTTATACTGGTTTCCTGCTAAATAGAAAACTGAAACACCTCGCATTATTTTGGTATTAACTTGCCAGTGCAATTATAGTGATGCCATGAGCTCAAGTGAACATGGCTGGCAAGATTTTCCAAAATTGAGTATTTGTATACCACCATCCCTACCAGAGGTACCATTGAGAGTTTTGGGGTGTTGCACACCAAGTAAAATGATGAAATCTGCCTTTTCATTTCAAACATTCAGCTTCGTTTGCATTTGTTTGCACAGTACCATCCATCTGCAGCAAACAGTTTGGTGCAGGTGAGAAGACATCATTTTGTTCAGAAAAAGAGCCTAATAGACAAGCATCTGGGAAGGTGTCAAAATGCATCATCAAGTCCTCTGGAGTTTTGGTGGGGTCTTTCCCCTTGTGTTAAAAAGGATACAACCCCATGGTGAGTATTTTCAGTGCAGTGTCCATTATGAAGTTTGAAATTTGAATAGAGGGATCAACAGGCTGTTTGCACTGACACAGGTTATACTGCAGAAAACTCACCAATTTCTTTGAAAGCAGAGTTTAGACAAGACAAACTACAATCCCACAGTAAATTCCTGCCAATGCATAAATACTGGACAACCTTCCTCACTCCTCTCATCCTCACAGTCCAAATGCGTGCTCTACACTTCACTGAAAGCAGACCCTATGCTCTTAATCCCACATTTCCATTCTGTGACAGAATGACTCCTGACCTCTTTTACTACCACATTTCTTTAAAAAATGGAAATTATACACAAGAGACATGACTGAAGTAAATCCTTACATCAAGGAAGACCATTCCTGTATTCTTAAGTCTATGGTTTTGTGGAACTCAGTTTAAATCAGTCTAGTGTTACAATACCCCTATCATTTTGGCTGATCACATAGTCAAATTAGTCAAAAAATAATCCAGAAATATCAAGATATCAATAAGAAAAATAGGGAAAAAATTAGCAATCACACTGTAAATGAAATATGACTTCTGTGAAACAAGTATTTTTCTAGGAACAAACTCTCACCCATTGCACCAGAGGAAATCAGTTTAGGCTCATTATGACGAAAAATTAGTAAGAACAAAATTTACTTACCATGTTTTATTTATTTAAAAAGTTACAATCTTTGAAAAAGATTTAATAACTAAATAAGAGGATTACTTAAGCCTTCAACCTGTGAGCCCTCTATGCATCTACTTAGACTGAGGAACCTAAGTAACCCAATTCCTAGTAGTATGTGTATTTCAGGACACACAAGTTACCTTGAATGTTAGAATATTTTGGTTATAGCAGTACAATCCAAAACTCAAGGGATCTACATGACTGTACAATGCAGCTGTATCTATGAGTTGAGAATTACTGTAATCAGTAGGAAACAGAAACCTAGATTTCTATTATCACAAATCTTCTCAGCAAAGAAAGTTAACTAGAGACAGCTAAAATTGTTTTCTACTCAGTACCACAGGATAAACGGGAAAGAGACTGATCCTGGACATTAACTATATTCAGTCATCCAAGTATTACAATTCCTTGCTAGCAGTCTGTTAGAACCATAACCAAGTCTGGTTTTATCAGTATGGGAATGCATAGATCAAGTCTTCAAATATTAAAGAAAATATTTCCTTACAACTCTGATGGTGTGAAGAATAAAAGAAAATATTAAAAAGAAAAAGGAAGGGGAAAGAGGGAGGGGGAGAGGGCCTGTGTGTGTATGGAAGGAATGTGGGCTCATATGTAGTACAACAGCACTAAATATTTTATCTTCCAACCAAGTTGCTACAAAAGAGTCCCGACTAACATTTCATTGCAAAAGATGCACCCTATACTAACAGCCTTAAAAATCTACATTTAAATAGAATACAAAAAAAAAAAAAAGTTATTCAAAAGCATCCTCAAGATATTCCCTTTTAAAAGCAGTAGGTTAAAGGTTTGATCTATATAGACTTTAAAGAGGTTATACGCTGCCTTTGTCTCATCACAATTTAACCATGTAGTTTCACCTCAGCTTCACATCTATGAACTGGATGAAAACAATTCTGGTATTATCTTCATCAGAAGATGAGGCAAATTCAGACTTTTTTATTTTTTATTATTTTTCTGTTAAAAATTCCTTTTGGTACATATAAATGCTAACATCTAGCCTTTGAGGTGTTACTCCTTTATACTTTTTATTTTTTTAATAATTTCCCTGAAAAACTAACATATGCTACAGGTTTTAATTTTATTTTACAGAAAACTGCACGTGAAAGCATTGCTGAAATATTTATTAGATTCACCTGCTATCGTTTTGTTACATGATCTCTGAAGATGAAAAAACATACTCATTGTTATACCAAAACAGCATGACTGGTGCACTGTGATGGGTGCAATATGGACTGGTAGTTCCGTACTGGACCCTACACCACAAATTTGGCTTTACCATATTTCAGTTATGTTAAGTACCTGCACAAGCAATGCTGTTTGAATTATGTAAGGACTCTGTTGAGCATCACCTATAGATTAATAATTCTCACTCCATGCAAAATCCAACTAAGCTAAGGACAAACACTAAAGATAAAATTCAACACTCGCTACTCAGTTGTTCAATAGTGAACCTTACCACAGAAGGGACTTGCATGGCAGTCAGCTTCTGTGGGATGCCAAACTGGGGATCCATCTTCTCATCTTCCCCCAGTGGTTACACAGGGAACTGGTGAGATACTAAGCAAAGGAAACGAGCCGTAGGAGAGAAGCCAATACTCTAATAAATGCAGAACACATCACAACCTAAATATGTTAGTGTAAATGTTGAATGACTCCTAATTATTTATAATCAGCAGTCATTAAGAGTCATGCTTTTCCCCCTTGATTCCTTCAGCAGAGAGGAGGCAAGCATGAAAAATGGGTTAGCAGCCTTTCTGTGGGCCAATTGCTCCTGTTGTCAGAGGGACTCAGCCAAAGCCCATTAGGAGTGTACTGACCTCAATCTGCTGTGGATCAGTCCCTGAACGCCACAGAAGTCTCTAGATTCCAAAAAGGTTATGCTCCCTCTGGCTTTAAAGGCAGAGGGAGAAGAGCTGAGAAGCCTTATGCTGTCTCTTTCCCAGAAGATTTTTGTGTCCCATGAGATGCAGTCAGAAGTCAAATAGTGCATAACACCCCGTCATACAACCCACAGATTTGCAAAGTGGGGGGCACCTTCTGCAGAAATTAAAGGAGGCAGGAGTAATGCAATTATGCAGAAACTCAAAGGAACGCCAGGTGTGCCCAGCATTCATGTGCCACTGCAGTGCACATTTGCACCTACAGATTGCCTGCTCCTACCTTTTACAGAGAACCTGGCTGCATAGATGTGCACAGATGGGTCCTCCAAAGGAAATGGTGATCTAACACAAGCATTTTAAAGCATTCTTCAGCATTCAGACAAAGAATCATTTTACATATCCTACCTCGTATCAGACCTTTGTTATCTTCAGTGAAGCCCACTGCTTTTCTGCTGGGAGGGTCTCTTACACAGAACAAATGCAGTCCATATATTAAGTCTAATTAAAAGAGCTCCTGCAGTCATTAGCCAAATTCTCACTCCCATCATCCTCACCCAACAAAATAAAACTTCTAATCAAAAGTTCAGTAATGCCAACTGGAATACACATTCCTCGATGGTGTTGAAGACCCTAAAAGAGAAACACTTGACAAACTGTAATGTTTGTGAAACATTAGAGTCACAGTGCAACATTTTCTAAATAGATGATCTGGTTGTACAGAGCTGCTGAAAAACACAGTTTGTGTTTCCAAACAATTTACTGTCCACAAGCTCATAATCACAATGCTTCTAAAACTCCAGGAATCTGCAGTGTAGGATACTTGATGACATAGCAAATAACTGCTTCATTGATGCAGCAGTAGCAGCTCTCAGAAACAACTCTGGAATTCACTCCCTGAGAAATAAATATTGACTTAACAGCATCTACCAGAGCATATACAAAAGCCATATGAATGATTGCTTCTGCCAGTGCAGACTCACATGTTCAGAATCACACCTGCCACTTTATTCTAAATCATTGAACCATGTAAATCATGAGAGAAACCTCCTTTACAACTGCAATGAATAGAATCCAAGAGACTCTTCCAATTTCATCCAATCCATAGTTCTATTCTTAGATGGGCATTTTACATGCAGCATCCCAGTCCTGCCAACATACATAAATATAAATTACTCCAGGGGAGCAGCCGGTGCAACACCCATTGGCATCCAAAGACCATTTGCCACTATGTGGATCTGGGATTTTTAGGTCAGGTTCTTATCTTTAAACAATCACTATTTCAACGTAATTTTACAGTAAAAGGTTGGATTATGACAGTTTGGAAAGCCCTACACAACAAAGGTTTTTTCCTCCACTCAGCTTAACAGACTTCAGGCAAGGAACAAAAGAGACTTCTCCAAGAATAAGAATGGACCCCACCATTTAGGCACAGCAAGGAATTAAGGTAACATAAATGATTGCTACACAACCCCACGAGGTGACCTGTATCAACTCAGCTCAGTGACCACTGTCATTATCCAACCCACTTCCCAGCCTCACACTCCCCTCAACAGATCTGCTCCACTGTAGGCCTTGCTTGTTCAGTCAGGAAAGCATCTCTCTGCTCTGCCTGAGAGGACCTTCATGTTAAGTGACTCTGTGGATCACAAATACCCTAACATGCTTCTTTTTATTATGAAATGTGTCTTAGGATGTATTGTCCTTGTCACTCAAAGCCTCGCAGGAGTCCTCAGGGCATTCAAACCCTCAACAAGAACTGTAAAATACAAATAACTAGCATCATCAGACTTAGTACCTAAGAGCAAGGGTTTATTGCCAAGCTGAGGGCAAATCTTGATATATAATTAGGCCAGTAGGTAATGAAGCTGGATTGCTCCCTACTGGCACAGAATTTTGAGGGCATGACTTCATGCTTCTGCATGAAATAACCCAAACAGAAAAATGAAGTGGTAAATTGGAACATTGGTACAGATGCACCCAACAAGTGCTCATTTGCAGGTTCCAGAATGAAATGTGCATTCATAAAAGAAAGGGGTCTGCCCCAACAAACAGATACTTCCCAGTGCTACCACCATGGCAAAGACAAGAAGATGCAGTTTGCAGTGCTTAGAGATTCCAACTGTCTCATCTGCCCTAATGGTGACTTAACAATACTGGTCTCAAAATATGAAACTCATGAATTTCTGTTTGACAGCAACAGCTATCCAATGGAGTAAGGACAAGATTTCAAATCCCATCTGAACTGCAGCAGAGCCAAGAGCTGAACATACATCTACAGAGATAAAACACCAACATATAAACAAGCTTTGATGGCTTGTTTCTTGAACTCCATCAAGGCAGTCTAATAAGGCAGTCATACACCCTTAATTATGCTGACTCTAAAACAAACTTAACTATCGTTTAGGCAATTCCAAAAACATGGCAATTGCAAAATAATGTATAACTCAACCATAACTGCATATCATGAGTAATGTACATTTCACGCTATTTTCAGATGATAGTGAAGCAGAGAGGGGTAGCATGCTAATTTGACAAAGGTTTCTATTGACTGTCTTTAAATCCAGAAAGGAGAGAGACAGCCATCATCATCACCACCACCACTACCACTCATCTACTTCTGTCATCCCAGAGCTGAAGGTGACTTAGGGATTCTTATCCTGATATAACAAGTTACAAAATAGTCTTCCCCAGAGGATACAGACTAGCTTATATAACCACCAGTGAAACTGGGCAGCTTTCCAGAAAATTTCTCCCACTGCCTGCAGTCTCCCATTTCAAGGCAGCTGGAAAAGCTAAATGCTGAATAAAGTCATTTGATACACATCCCATGCATTTTAAAAAAGAATAAAAAAGAACAGACACCTATTAGTGTTTGCTAATTTTTACTTCCTAAAACACTGAAAGGTAAAACATCGTCCTCCCTTCACCTGCCTTCATGGTCTCTTTTAGTTTAAGACACTCAAAAGCATTTCCAGCACTGAACAAGAAGAAATAAAAGTTTATGGATAGAAGCTGTCTAAATGTTTTCTTTTAAACACAGAAATATTGTAACACATTCCAAATTAAAAAAAAAAAAAAGAAAAGGTAAAAAAAATTATGAAGGCACTGTAAATTTAAAAGTGCAATTTTATTGTCCTTTTCTATCCCTCTCTACCTCTCCCTTTCTATTCCTTTTCTTGAAGTCTACTAGGATCACATGACAGCAGTCACATGAGCCAACTTCACAGTCTTTGCTGACCTCTTAAGAGGAAACTTAGCCTGGACAGACCTATCTAGAAGGGAACAGTTGAAGGAGACCAGTCAGAGTTTGCAACATCTTTTATTTTTATTACACATTTTTATTTTTATGTCTCATTTTTTCAGGTTGGAGACTGATTCTGTCTGAAATCCAATAGAAGTAAAAGTCTATAACTTGACAGGACACAAAGCCAGGAAACAGATTTTCAGTGACATCATTTTGTACTTCTTCATGGGTCTAGTTAACAGCCACTTAACTTCAAGGACTCTTTACATTTTGAAGAATTGACTGTTGCTAAGTTCTGAATGCTCTCTCCCTGTACACACACGGCCCTCTGCAACTCCTCCAGCAGAACCTAGGAAAAGCAATTTCACCTCTCTCTTTATTGCTAAACAAAATATAAACCCAGCATAATAAAGAGTTTTACTTAGACTCCTCTAATTTTCTCATTGTTTAGATTCCACATTAAAATAAGTTCAACTCTGCAACACAGGGGACTTTCACTACCAGATTGCCAAGGGCTTCATTTCCACAGCAGCCAAGACTCCTGAAAATCCAAAAGCATCTGTACAAAGCAATACTGTGTGCAGCCAGATCATGCCTGAGACTTTGCAGATATAAAGGATACCCATGACATCCCTGCCAAGCACATGCTCAGGCCAACTCCACTTGCAGAGGTCTGGCCAGTAAGTCTGACTTCTCTGGGACGTCAAAAAGCCATCAGAAAATGTTATGCTCACCTGAACTGTACTTTTGTTGGGCAGAGGTTCTGTCTGTCTTCACCTCCCAAAGTGAAAAGACTACACTTCTCAGAGGGCAGGCTAAATCTATCACAGTATGTCTGTGCAAATGCAAGCACAAAAGTAGCAGCCCAAATTGTGTTCACCCATACAAACAAAAAACTGTTGTTCTTCCTTCATGACTAAGATTTGTGTCTAAAGGTAACACTTTGCCCCATAATTAAGGAATCTGAAATACAGTATTTTTCTCAGATTCACCTATTAGTATAATTAAGTTTTTCTATATCAATTATTCTGCACCTACCTGTAAGATCTTACATTCCTGCAGTTAAAATACTCGTCTCATGAATAACTATGACTTCTGTCTAACAATGCTCAAATACTGATTTTTGACAGGTTCTGAGTCTAACATGACAACCAAGAAATTCACTTGAAATCTGCTTAAATGAGAGCACCACAGAGGAGCACAAAGTTTGCTCTTTCTTTCTTTTCTTTCTTACTTCTCTTTCTTTCTTTTTCTTTTTTTTTTCCTTCTTATTTCTTTTACTCTTTAAATACCTGGTGAAACTTTTGATATCTTTGCTCTAGGTTCTTACTCACTTATAGATGTAATTATTATTTTTTTAGGAATATGCTTATTTTTAGCATCTCCTTGAACCTTGAAGATAAATGTAGCAATAATTACAGAACCTTGAAATATTTTATTACTTGAGATATTTTGGTATAATTCATACTAAGGTTATTTCTCAGAGAAAATAATTTCTTGGTGCCAAAGAAAATGTATGCAAGGCTTAAATTCTGATTTAAGTTTGATGGCTGAATAAAAAGGTTTTTGGGAATTTAAACAAATCTATCTCCCCCTATTCTCTGAACAATCAAAAGAAAGTGTTCAAAGCCGAGAACAGGACTTTTAAATTATTTCCACTCTTTTATATGCAACATTATCCTCTGCCATATCAGCAAACAAAATGGTGTCTTGGAACAGATATTTTAAGCTCAGGGTGACTGTCAGTAGATGCTGACGCACCTTGAATTGAAAATACAAAATAAAACCCACTATATATATTTTTCTTTGATCAATACCTAGAAAACTTGGCACTGACTTAGACTGAGATGAATGTTGGAAATTAAGTTGGTAGAAATCCCCATGAGTAATTCCAGATCCATGCTTGTTTGGCAGGGACACTGTGATCCTGTACCCATCCAGGTGTTTGAAAAGTACTAATGTCCATTCACTCAAACTCTTCAGCCAAACATCTCTGAAGAATAAGTCATCATATACACCTTCAGAAAAGAGGTTTACAATAACGTTCAGAAAGCAGCCTACAAGTCTGGCATTTCTCTAAGCAACATTGTGCTGCTTTCAATTCTGCTGAAAAAACTATGAGAGGTGTGGTTCTTTATAAAGGTCCTGAAAATGCCTGTAAAAACCAGCAGGTTTTGTAGCACTTTGTTACTGAATATCTAAATATCAATTAAAATAAAGGATTCCCATGCTGTTCCCATGGAAGTCAATGGCAGTTGACCTCACAAAAGAGGTGAAAGTTGTGATCTTATCAAATCTCTGAAACCTAGAGTAGCTCAAACTAAAAGGAGTGATTCTATTACAACTGCATGGGAACTAAGACACCATTATTCTTTCCCTTCTTTCTGATCATACAGCAGACCCTTCAAAAAGAACATTTGTAAAATGTTGCCTCATATTTCCAGGATGAGGTCCTCAGATGACTTCATGAGAAGTTATCTCAAGTGTCAGAGATTTGATAATTCAGTGATCAAGGGTGCTGGGAGCCCAGATATCTTACCGAAGGGAACCAACAAAAAGACTATGGCTTGAATAAGGACTGGAAAGAGACACCTGAATATTTAAAGCCCAGACTAGCTAAAGTTGCTAAAAATATTTTCAGTATTGCAGTGAGTTGTGAACTTCAGCCTAAAATTAAATACAACTCCATCTTACCACCAAAGAACAATATGAAATTACAAACACACCTTACAGACACCCTTCATGGGGTTAATTTTGTCTCATCCCTGTCTCACTGTGAATCCTGCAAGTCATACTCCCTTTTTTGAGCCCTGACCCCACAAAGAGGTGGATTTCCCTGACCTGCAGGGTGCAGACAGCTTGGAGTAGCCCCAAGAACCCCAAGAAGGGGTAAGGAAAACAGAGGCTCCTCACCAGAGACACCACCTGTATGTAACTCACAGAAGCTTCAACTACCATCAAGTTAAGCGAAACACCTGAGGTGGGGAGAGTACTATAAACCGGTCTCTGACCTCTGCCAGATGCAATCCCCAGCCACAGAGAGATTCTGTCTGTGAGAAGCTGAGGATCCCCAGACCCTTCAGTGGGAAAATCCATAGAGTTGAGAGAGAAACACAACACGAAGTGCAGTCATCTCCTGAGTGAGCCTACTTTGCGTCACTATGCTGTGCAGTCAGCACTGAAACCAGTCCAGGCTTAAGGGCTCATACAGATGCTAAGCACCCCAGGGAGCCTCCAGCAACTGGCAGGGTCTCCATCCTCCTCCTCTCCAGCAGGAATAAAAATTTAAAAAAAAATAAAACAGGAAGATAGTTTATGAGGAGCATTTTATCTGAGTTGAAGTTGGAACGGGCTGTAAACTCCCATGGGACATCTAGGTTTACACACTTCAGATGAAACCATGAATTGAATATTAAACGCACATTTTTATCAAATCATATTTCTCCCAAAGAAGGCTGAGGACTGCCTGTTTATTTTTTTAATCTGATTCACTACGTTTACAAGTGGTAGGAAAGGTGGTTATATCAGCCACTCCATCTTTTTAGCTCTGTTTGAATGACTTTGATTTTGTTTCTCTAACACTGCTAAGAAAACTATAATGCAAAAAAAGAAATAAAATCTATAATCTGTGAAAAAGCACTCTGAAATCCATCAACCAAGCTGTATCCATAATTGCTTCCCTGGCTTATCAAAAAAAGGCTCATTTGCATTATCTGTCATCTTTAGATACCCATCCTGGTCTATAAACAGAGTTATCAATCCCGTTCAGAGGCCAGTCCACAAATTGAAGTTTTCTATAGAGGGAATTAGCTATAAACAAGCCCGAGGCAATTTTCTTTGACAGCCAATGGTAAACCATAGGAAGTAACTTCAATAGTGATTTACAGTTCTTCTCTGGTTTCCATCTAACTTTTCCTTCTTGTGCTTCTGTTCCATCCAAAAAGGAATTTTTCAGATGTTCTAATTTCCCATTCAAGATGCAATCAATCCCAAGTCTAGGTGTGTCTAATCCAATTTTTACGGTATGTTCATGGGCCAGCACCAGAGAAAAAGGACTCTCTTTTTATTTTCTTTCAATTGCCTCTGCTGCAATCATAAGACTTGTCATCTCCTGGTGTGAAATGCACAACAGCAACAGAGAGAGCGAAGGAGATTTCAGAGAGAGAGAGGGAATGCCAACCTACTAAAAAGAAAGGAGAAAAGAGATACACAAAAATAACACTGACATTCTTTAATAACCCTACATACTTGCATTTAACAGAATAATTAATTAACTCAAACTTCTTAAGTCTGTTTGGAGTTTTTAAGTCCTCATTCAAATCACAATATACCTTTACAAGCAGGATATTTAGGAAAGGATTCCAGCTTTGCACCACTCATCCTCCTCATCTATACCACAGTGAAGTCAGATTCAAGTCTTGTACTGCTTGCTCAGGCACACCAGTCTTCTGCAGACAAGTAAACCTCATTGTCCAGCCTCCCACAGCACTGAGGGTCAGGCGACTGCTTCTCTTTTACAAATGAAAGATCGTTTCTCTTAGCAGCTTAACATTTTGGCTAGCTCTGACCTTCTGAAAAAAACTTACGATTTAAAGTATTTATTTTTCAATCTCTAATTAAAAAGTATCTCTAAGGTACTGGCATGTACAGTGGATCTTAACTCGCACTCCAGGCACAGAAAAGAAGTAACAAGCAGGGGCATGATTCCTCTCTGGGTAAATTATAGCAAATGAAAGTAAAGCAGCCAAAAACCCAATGTGAGAGAGACCTATATGGATTTAAATCTGTGAGAGAAGTGGCAGAACAACAGAGAATTACACCCAGGAGTTTAGCAATTAACAAATAATCCCTGTATCAATACAGACCAATAAAAAATGTTTCCTTTGTATCTCAGACTACAGAGCTTGCACACTTTCCTCTTCCTTTTCTCCATATGTGCATTCTCCTGTGGGACATATATATATGTGTGTGTGTATACATATACATATACATATA
>VYXD01006591.1:57500-78922 GCA_013397195.1 Hylia prasina
CCTGTTTGATTGAACAGAGCAAAAAAAAAAACCAAACCCTGAGTTTGGGACATCTGTGTGCATTTTCAAGCTGTTGCATTTGTAGGACTTAAGTTTCCACTTGGCTGCATGTGGAACATGCAGGCAAAGTGATACTAAATGAATGGAAAACAGCATATTTTAAGTGGTTGGCATGTGCAAAGAATGCACTCCCCTCCTGTATAGCAAGACTACAGTTGACTGCAGGCACAAGAGGAGGACCTGTTTTTTGATAGTCTAACACTTAACACCTTATAAGCCAAATTTTAACATTATCTGCACAAAATCCACTGTTTCCTGTATACTTCCTCTTTTTCAAAGCGCCTCTGCACACTTGAAGTATGCATTCATCAGTTTGTCCAGATCACATTTACAAGCAAATCTTTTTTCTGAATTTCCAACTTTATGAGCAAAAATAGAATCTGCAAATTAAATTGTGACCATTCGCAGTGTACATCAAACACTAACACTTTTAATGGGAAATAAGATAATAAAACAGCACTAAAAGTCCATCTCATTTCCTTTTAGTTGGGATGTCAAAAAAATGCCAAAATAATGAGATATGGCTTGGAAAGAATACAGAAAATGTAATTTTAATATGGCACCTTCTTTACATAATCAGACTATAGCTCACTTAGCTCATTTCTCCCTCTTATTGGCATATGTATTTAGTTATAATTTCTATGTCAGAAGAAGCGGAAGTTTTGATTCCTCTGCAAAAGAAGGAAAAAAAGAAAGGGGAAAGTAAATAGAAACATACAGACCAGGGATATAGTCAAATGCAACACAGATTCCTGATTATTCCCTTTTAACTGGAGACAGATATGAAATAGAAAACATCTATTTCATATCTGAAGACAGAAAAGAGGAATGCCATTTGAAAACCTGGTAAGTAATTTAATTAGTTCAACTGCCTTTATTTACACAGTTCAGATAATAAAGGCAAATACTGTGGCTGCCAGAAGGGTTGCCTAGCTTTAAGTTAATTAGAAGGATTTTTAGAAATTCCTTTTTATTTACTTTAAGATGATGATTTGATCTCCATAACTCCTTCACTTGCAGATTTTCTTTTTTGGGACCCAGGATCCAGAAATTTTCTGCCTTAATTTTTCAACTGCCCTTCCAACCCTCCCAAGCAGCCCGGCACCCATTTGTTTGTTGACACCCATTTCCAGCAGCTGGGAGGACGATACTAGCACTTGGAGCAGGTGCTGCTCGACATCACTGCTCCCCACTTCAGCGGCACAGGCCGGCACAGCAGTGCAAAGTCTTTAGGAGGCCCATTCTCTTTTAGGATATCTTCCCCTGAGACCAGCATTTGATGGCTGTGAGTTAGCCTTTTTTGGAACGCTAACAATATCACTGAAGTTTCAGCTGCCAGCAGCCTTTTTCCTTCTAAAAATCAAACCTCTCGGTTGCTTCCTCCTCAACAGTACTGTGGGCTATAATGGCTGAATTTTTTGAGTTCTGACTGACTACTAGACTCCTGCAAAGTACAAGATACAGAGCGTGGTACCATCATCATACTGCAGAGATATAGTTTAAACCCTTTAATTTTTATCACTTCTATGTCAAAACCCAGGTACAATTTTAATATGGCTGCTTGGGTGTTTTAGGATTGAGTCATTTTTTTTGTTTGTTTTTCAGGAAAAAATCTCCCCTGTAACTTTTCCTAAATTTAACCTCCACCTTGAACAGGTGGCAAGCTTCTGCTGCTAACTAATGTTTTTTCCTGATTCCACCTCATGTTATCCAGCAGGATGTTAAGTCATTACTTACTGATTACAGTGATTGCAGGGATAAGCCACTCAATCATCTCTTTCTGGAACTTGCAAAGGGATACAGGAGGATTGACATTTAATATCCCTTATGCCATTAACCACTGCAGGGAGGGGAGAGAAGGGGGGAAAAAATGAGGGAAAACTCAGCAGAATTAATGAAGCAATACTGTATTGCACTTGTAGATCACTGGGTTTAGAGTGGGCTAAGTGTAGGGCTGGCTCACTGAGGAACAACACTAGAAAATAGTATCAGGCAGAATGAGTTATTACAGTATTACAGGGTCGAGTTATAAGCCATAACTTGATGACTGAAATTTTATTAGTAAGCATAAAGGACCACGGGTGCATTATTCCAAAAGAACATGTATTTAATCAGCTACTCACATCAGATTACAATACACCAAGACATGCAGTCCTCATTTAATTACAACCTCCAATACTTTCATTTCCAATACTTCCAAGCATCGGGATAGCCTATTCTCCCCGAGGAAAAGTACCTTCTTTTAAGTTTATCCTCTTACAACCTGGCTGCAAATATTGGAACAGAAGAGTACAAAAAATCTTACAATCTTACAAGGTCTTTGCCCTTATTTTTCTGGGCTACCAGATGTGGCCACTCTACTCTTAACTTTCATGCTTCTCTATACCACTTGTAGATAGGGATTTCTTGCAGTATTTGTCTTGCTGAAAACGAAATTTGTCAGAAAAACACATACACTTTATCATCTCCAGCAATTAAAACTACAGGATGTTGTTTCCTCCTTGACTTGAAAATGAGAAGTGAAAAGGGCCCCTTCATCCCCGTTGATTTCAGGGGAAGAGGATGGCATCTCCTGATCACTTTGTAGAATCAGGTCTCATATAATCAATTCAGGGCTCAATTTACAAGTCACTAAAATAGTACAGGCAATGTTTCTTGATACCTAACAAGAACCCTGACCTCTCAACAGGACCCTGAGCACACCAATCCAACAAGGGGGCCAAGAATGGGTATTATGATTAACACCTATTTTATGGTGAGGCTTGAAAGCAAGCAGCAGGACAAGCAACCAACTGAAAGTTTAAACAGGAAATGTGATTCTTATGGGGTTGCATGCTGCTGAATACTTCTTTCAATCAACTCTGAAAGTACTAGGAAGAAGGCAAAAAAAAAGAGACCTAGATGAAGCTGGTTCTTCTTCTGAAAGAATCAAAGTGGACGCATGAACTTCCTCTCATTTATTCATCTATCAAGCTTGGTTTTAAGTTTCATCATCATTAAGATAATAATTTCTGCTTTCTATCACTTTAAAGTATGCTCTCAATAACTACCTGATTCTGATAAAGGTAGTCAAGTCCATAACCTACATACGTTTATAATTAGCTTTTTTTTAAGGCAGAGTAATAGGTTAATAAGAAATATCAGATTACACTGGAACAAGCTCATAGGTCAAAAACTAGACAAAACATATCAAACTGAAAATAAGTGCTTGCCTGTCAGACACTGAAGGAGTTCCTATACAATAACTGCATTGTTTTAATGCAACATTAAAAACTTGAGTTTTGAGCCAAAATGCCCAAAAGACGAAAGCATTCAAGTCACCAACAAAATCCACAAACCAAACATTAAATAAATCAGGTTTGAATAGAGCACAGCAATTTCCTAATGTTTTTCAAGGAATGCTGTGAAGAGCAGTCTTGCCTTGTACAAGTATCAGTTCAGTCCTTACAGAAATTCCCTCTACTTTTCTGAAATTAAGACAAAAAAATTAATTACATCTATGGTACAGATTAAGTGAAAAAAACAAATGGCATTGAGATGAGGGCTGTGTTAAGTTAGTATGGGTTTTTTTAAACAATGCCTCTAAGGAAGCACCCTAACAATAAATCCAATTCACCTACAAAACAGAATGCAGAGTCAAAGCAGCCAGCCTGGTAAAGCACTAAAGCCATTGCCTAGCTGTAAGCATGCAAATACCCACATTATTAGGGCAAACAGAACTAGTCCCGTGGCTAAAGCAAGGCATTTGCTTAAATTCACCAGACTGAAGTTCATGACTTTACTGCAGTGCTCGGGAAGGCTGCAGCAGGAGGGTGCTGCACTAGGGCAGGCAGCACAACTGCACAGGCAGGGCACGGCAGCAAGCAGTTTTCGCTCCAGCACTGCAGCACTCAGCCTGACATACGGACTTGGAGTGCTGCTGGTCTCAGACAGCTCGTCCATCGGGCTGCAACGCACAGGGGCCGAGGAGCAGCATGGAGGAGCAGTTGAGAATAAGCCTTCACACAGGCATTCATCACAATGCAACAAGACAAGTCACTGGGCAGACTCCTCCCACATCTCCAGCATTCACCTGATGATTTCTTTCTAACCCTGGAATTACTTGAAATTACACAGGGTACTGTACTATCCACCAGAGGTCTAGCAAGGCAAGGCAGGTTTTGTGACCTGAAACAGCAGACAAAGGCTCCAACAGGACCACAGAACCAACGTTAATAAATTTATCAATGGATACCAACTGTAAGAAAGCCATTCTTTGCTTCAGAACGACCTAAATCAATGCTCTGACATGGTAAGGAACAGGGTGTTTTGTTTCCAGAAAAGTGGCACAAACGTGCATATGAAGACCCGACAGCACAGCCCGCTGTCTTAGCAAGGTGGTCCAAGGCACTGGCCTCTACTCCCATGTAACATGAGTGGCACAGCCATGACATAAACATCATTTATTTGTTGTTGTTATTACCTTGCTAAAGCAGATCAGCCTGAGATTATCAAATCCCACCATACACAAAACTAAGCTTACTTTGCTAGCACGAACTTTTTTATTCATACAGCCTTTTGTGAATTAATTGTCTCCATTAGCAGTTTTCTTTAGCAGTTTTTGTCCCCCTGGATATTAGCCTAGCAGTAAATATAGCAGTCAAACAAAGAATGAAAAGGAACAACTTGAAAAGGAATGCATCCTAGTAAACTGCATGCAGTTTGTTTGAGACACACAAAATTAAACACAAAAGAAGAAAAGAACCAAAACCTCACAAAAATGAATTCAAAATAAAGCAAGAATGGTTCCACTGGGAATTAAAGTTCACCAAAGATTTTTCTTATTGCATTTCCTTATTACAATGCAGTTATTACAAACTATGATTTCTTAATTTTTTGATCACATGTATTTTAGAAGAAGTTCTAATTTGTTACAGTACATGTTTTGTCCTGGAGCAAATTTTAATGGCTTAGTTCTAAATCCTGAAATTTATAATTTCCATTATAAATAAATGCTGTCAGGCCCGTATCTTAACACATTGCAAGCATCTCTGCAATACAGAGTTTGTACTCAGATGAGTGCAGCAGAAATCTTGATGGCATTAAGTAATGACAGGAACTCAGCAGAAATGGCTAACATGTAAACTGTGGCCCATGCCTGCTCAGTGCTTGAGCCTACAGTGCAGCTGGGACTTTCCAAATGGCATCCTGAGTCTGAACCTCAGAACTTCTACTGCATTGTTCAGGTTGACATGTGAGCTCCCCTTCCAGGTCACCTCTCCCACTTTCTTTCCCTTGCATCTAGACTTTCAGCAGACTCTTCAATACACAGTTTGCACAATATATGATTTAAGTTTTCCACACTCAATAGCCATATTTACATAGATCCTGCTCCTGGGTGTGTCACTTACTTATGGGAGCTGTTGAAATAATGGCATTTTCTTTGTTTCTGCATGACTGTATGCTTGGCATAAAAGCTATAACTAGCAGCTTTCCATCTGTTTATGATCCAAGTTCTAACTCTTTCAGAAGACAGCAGAACTACTGAGAAAATACTTGTCTGTACTTCACACCTCACACAGGTATCAGTAGAACTTTACCCTGCAAACTTTGTTCATTCATGAGTTGTCCAGAAGGACAGAAGCACTGATATTAGACTTAATTATGAGGTGACATTAGTATGATAGGCAGATGTTCCCCTGCAATGACATCAGTCTTCGGAGAAGGATAGCAGGGATCATTCTGTCCTTTTGTTATTTTAAGGATACCTTGCCTTGTTTAACAGATCATTCAGATGCAAATCACAACATTTAACATTACCACAGCCCTTTGCAAAAAAAGAGGCACTGAATGACAAAAGCTGCATGTTTTGTAGGAGTGGTGTGTTATAGCAACTGATGATGTTCCCGTAGTAATAGGCATTCCAGCATTAAAGAACAAAAGATGCAAATGTGATGCAAGCTCCAGCTTTCATGCAAATTGTCTCTGTAACCAAAATTTATTATCATAACAATCACATCTTCAAGAAGCAAAACTTTTAAAACACTCCAAGAGTAGGATTTCATTTAAGTTCCTAAAGTTTTAGTACTAGTATTTGTTTTGGTACATGCTCCACAAGGTCTCTAGACTAGGAGGAATTTTTTCATATGAAAGAAGGAATCGAATTTTTTATCTCTTTGAAGCCCAGCTCTGCATCTCTGGAAAGCAGCTGTGTCTCTGTTACTCATGAAGGTAGATTAGATACCCAAACCTTGGAGATCCTGGTGACTTTCCTCAAAGACTAACAAAGCCAACACTTACCCAAGTTAACTGTCATTGAAAACCAAGTTAACTGTCATTGTCTTAAGAAAAGGAAGGCTTGGGCCCCAGGATGTGTACTACATTAGCATCTCCTTCCATAAGTAGGAGATATTTCCAGTGACACAACTTTGTAGTAATTTATTAGACTTTAAATCGTTCCAACACTTGGGAGTTTGATGACCCTGCCATCCAGTAGGTGAAGCATGTAGTTAAGAACTAATACTACCATTAAAGAAAGAAAATTATTTGACCACATGGTAGATCAGTGTCAGAACATCTTGAAGGCTTTGATTTTAGCCCTCCAAATCTAAACGTTTACCAGTAACATTCAAGTTAGCCCAAACAGTCAGAGATGAACGTTTGAGTACAAACCTCTGACACATCAAAGAATATGCATATGTGTTTAACTGTGCATCTGTTTGAAAAGTTGGGCCAATGTGGAAAATCCTGTTATCAATTAAAAAAAAATACGAGGATCTCTTTTGCTAATGTGAACCACTGTAATTCTATTGACCGCAACAGATCTGTGCTGACTTACACCAGCTGAGGATCTAATTTTATATGTCTTAGAAAACCAACACAACCTTTTCCATAGCAGCTCAAGAGTTGTTATACTCTCATGGGGATCAATTCCATCTAATAGGTCAGCAGGTGTTGAGTTTGCTTTGAATCTGAAGTCCATACACAGAATGATACTGGGACATGTGCCATCTAATTTTTACTGACCCATGGAGATTGCCCTCTAGCATGGCAGTAGGATTCATGTATTTTCTCCTGTAGTCTAGTGGGACATAACCTGTTTCTTTGAGAAAGCAGAAACCTTTATTCAAGATATCAAAGTGAGAACCTGACCGGGATCACAAGCCCAGATAAGTGAACATGATGAAAGCAGAAAGTGTGAACAGAAAATGTTTTGCCAGAAAATACACCAGGACCACAAAATATACAGAAAGGCATTTTCTGTTTTTAGACATTACTAGACTGATTTGTACAAAAACAGCAGTTAATGTGCAACTATCCAAAATCCATAGGTCTAAACTCTGCCCACACCATTTCCAGCAATTTTCTTTCCTGAAAGAAAATGCAACAGGAGCTTTGCATTAGTAGGAACCAATATGCTCAGCCCTCTTACACCAAACAATGAAAAGATCTAGGGCTGGGATTAGCTCACACTCTTCTGAGAGGCAGGGAATATGTAAAATTGTCAACTGAGATATAATCTCTGGGGAGAATTAAGCAAACTACTCCAGTTTTACATATCTACAAGTTGTACATTCACAACTTTGATATGAATCCACCAGAGGATATACACTTAGCTTGATGTTTTGTTCCAGGCATTAAGGAACTTTGGGGAGGTGGGACAGCCCTTTGTGAGAGGAAAGTTTATTTGTAAAAGAAAAGGAAAAAAACCCTTTGCCATTAATTTTGACAGACTTACTTCTGTCTCTATAGTAATAACTAATTAACTATTGTAAGAGATTTCAAAGACCAAATGCAAAGCACTTGCAGGCCCTGCCAGGCTAATCACGACAGTTTCCAAAATGCCCAAACCAGGAACTTCCTATAATAAATAACTTAGCACATTTATATCTCAAATTAGAACATCTGGAAGAAAGAGACTGTGCCTGATGCCAAAACAGGCCTTATTGTATCCTACCACTTTCCACCACCACCACCCCTCCTCCATTTGTTTTCTTTAGCCTTTCTGTAGAACAAACACTGATCCAGGTGCAAATGCTCAATTCATAAGGAATGCAGTGAACATAAAATTACTATAGGTTTGGCTGCTAGTAAATCCCTGCTGTTACTCACCATTGGAAGTTGTGCTGGAGGCAACAGCTTTCTCACTGACATCTGTTCGACTGGAGCATTTCACGATGGAATTCTCCACTTTTTTCTTCTCAGTTGTGGTAGAGCTATGGGACTGCGCCTCCATGATGACTTCTCATTACTTCAGCTCTCCTTGCATTAATACCTGAATGAAACAAGAGAGTCATAAACTCTAAAGACTGTTTGAAAGCTTAGCCCAAATCTTCTCACCCCTCTCACCTGAAGAAGAGCCTGGAGCACAACTGAATTAGCAGTTCACAGTTCTGTAAGCTCATCAGATCATGCATGAATTCCTGAGGAATTTAAAGAAATACTAACACCAAAACTAGGCATGTTTGCCTTTAAAGAGAATCAGCATCACAAACCACTATGCTGTTTGATGGGCAGGTCCATTTTTTTCAGTTCTGTGGGGAAAAAAGGCCAGTATGTTTCTCCTACACCCAGACCATGTTGGAACAAGGCAAAAAAAAATCAAGACAGACCTTCACACTGACTTCAGAAGCCAGATATTTAAATTTCAACATTGATGGTGCTGGAACACACTGCAGCAGGAATTATCCTATCTCTACACCTTGTTACTCATGTAAACATCTCTCACTTTGTTCAGAAATCTAACTCAAACAAAATTCTATTGGTGAAACACCCCGAAAACCACAAGGAAAGACAAATATTATTGCTGGTGGCGGATAATGAGATTACTTTCTTTTGCATGAAAACACTGGAAATAGAAGGCTCTGTAGAGGTGTGTATCTGGTTATTTTGCCTTTCCTGGGTGTTCTCAGTGTCATCTCCAGTGATACATTCATTTTATACCTCACCACTAATTTCTCCCTATTCTCAGATATATTTTACACTCCTGATGGAAACACAAGAAGCCCAAAAAATTCCAAAATGGTATCACTGCTTGTGCAGCAGTGCAGACACAGCAGGCCCCAAGACTGCAGGGATCTTAGGCTATGAAGGACACACACATTAAGCACTAGTCTGCAACTTAACTTGATGCACACCTGTCTGTCCAAGTAAGCTTCACACAAATCATCAATATTCAGCACACATCATGCTTAGAACCAAATACTTTCATATTTTGTAGTTTGAACATGAATCTATGCAACAAGAACAAAAAATAATTAGTTTCTGCTCTGTGCAATGCTGTTTGGTAGTCAAATGGGTCTAAAATGGACCAAAGTCACACTCTTCTAGGACACTATTTAAATAATTTTTTAAAGGCTTCAAAAAGCCACAAGTATAATGAAATGTAATTACATTAGCAACCTGTTTCCCAAATTCTGACAGAAATAATGCCAATAAAAAAGAAAAAGGCAGCACAGCCAAGGCACTGGGCTAGATATCAGAGACTCTCTGCCACTGACCTACTGTCTAAGCTTTGGCAAGGTATTTTTCTTCCCTTGAGTTTCTTGCTTGCTAAAAACAGGAGTAACAAAGCTCTGCTTGCCACAGAAGAGGACTTCTAAGGCTACTCTCAAGATCTATCTGTGAAAGTTCTATAAATATTGCTGTGATCTGTGAAACAACTTCCTACCAGAATGTTAAGGGGAATGTCAGGTGCCTTCAAACAGAGAGTAGGAGAAATCTAACAATACTCAGCTTGCAACAGCCCTGATTGTTACCCAGCAATGCACAAGTCGTCTTGAGAAGAGATCTCACATGAGCTTTCTAAACAGCACCTTTGCAAATTTCTCATATTCCTTCTTCTTCTTTCCCTTTTGCTCACCTCATGCAAGGGCATCCCCAGTTTAGTCAGTTAACTCAAATATCTTGCTTTTCAGTCTCTTGGATTAGTAGAGAGGGGGGAGGCTGGTACTGCTGCCAAGTTGTTCACCTCACACTGAGAGGAACATGTTTGTTTTCTCTACACAGCCCTGGCCACATAAGCACCAAAGCCTGCCTCTACCCACCCTCCAACCACTGCATGAGTGAGTCCTTCAATGTACCCTCCTACCCTCTGACTAATCGCCTTAGAGTTATTTAACACTCTCTCAAATTAGTGATTTTCCATGCATCTCTAAAGGAACTAAAAAAGCTATACATCTTCAGTTGTGGTTATTTTTCTTCCATTGCCTTCTGAGGGCCAAGATTGTTATTGAGGCGGCATCTTCATTTACATCAAAGAGTATGACTTTGAAAACTTGGAATATGAAGCCTCAGAACTCATTCCCCTTTTTATTTGGTCCTTGGTTCACAAGTGTGTTAATTTTGACTTCAGAAAGGAAGAAATTACACTCCCTATTCAACTGGAAATGAAGAAGCCATATACTCTGCCTCCACAAGGCCAGTGGAGTGGCATGAAACATTTGGGAAGAGGTCATGAAAATGATAATAGGTATCTAAAGTGGTTCCACAGCCTCCTGCCATACAGATGTCTATGCAGGCATGTGCAAGAAGCCTCCATTTTTCTCCACCTTCCCACTTATCTCCACCTCCTTCCCCTCTCCATCATGACAGGACCTCCATTACAAACTGATCCCACCACTTCTCAGAAAAGGAAGGTAATGCAGGTACATTAAGGAGTTATGATGGCCTTAATCTCATTAAAAGCATCTTTGGGTCATCTGCGATTCAACAGCAACATGTGGTTGGTCAGAGTGACATCATCCATTCTCTTGGCTACTTTATTTCTTTCCCAAACAGCCTGCCAAGGAGATTTTCTGGTGCTGTGGGGTCATCTTCTTTACTGGAAGAAAGAATAGCAGCCATAATTCTATATTCTCCATCACTCTCTATCACTTCTCTGTTTTATGCTACCTGGTGTGGACTACAGTACAGAACAGAGACCTAAAGCAGCACTTAAATTTTTGGACAGAAAATTGGAGAACTGGCCAAGCCCTAATATAAACATCTGCTCTTGGTACCTGTTCTGGTTGATGTCTGTTTAGTTTACATTCAGGCTGCTTTTATTCATGTCAGCATGAAAGACATGCTTTACCACTAAAGTAAACTTTCTTACTCAGCTCTACACCCTGCACCACCAAGCAATGGCCCCAGCGCTGCAGGCCTTTCCTCCTGTGCCTTCCTTCCTCTGCTCCCAACCCACACACACATAGCATGGACACCTGCAAGAATTCCTGCAGATTCAGCAAACCCCCAGTGGTGCATCAACAGTGGTATGCATGGTTGGGAAACTACGGAAGGCCAGAAGAGATGGCAGGACTAATAATTAGAGGGATGTGGTTTGCTATGTTTTGCCCAGCATGCCCCTCAGGGAAGCAGTCATCAGGAGATCAATATGGTGCTCCAAAAATCTTTTTTTTTTCCCTAAAGACTACCTTAAGACTAAGTTGAAAACACAAGCCAGACACACATCTTCTAAAATCATTCTTAAATTTGGCTGATTTTTATTTTCTCTTAGAAACTGCACTGAAATATGGGAGCTGCAGTTCACACACACAAAAAAGTCCAAGGTTATGTAAAGATTTCTTTCCACTGGCTGTTAACCCCTATCAAAAAGTATTCTAAAAATCCTCCAGCCTGACGTTGTTTCCACATTAAAATACAGAGTGGCTTATATTAGGGTGTATGTGTCTCTTTCCAGCATGTGGTTCAGTGACTTTCCTGTTCTTGCAGCCAGGCCGAGACAGTCTGTATCTATACCCAGCAAGGAGTCCCACTTTCAAAAAACCTCATTTGCAATCCAGCATCTCCATGTGCACACGAATGGCAAGAAAATGCTATAATATTATATGGGCAAAAGCCTGAACTTCCATAGGTAAATAGAGGGACAAACATTCCTTCCTGAAAGCAAGCATTCATGCCTTTTTCCCATTCAACCATGCTTGAACCTTTTGTAATATCCCTGAAGCCTGAATCCAATGCACAATTAAGTCCAGATCCCCATTTTAAACCTAATCCCCTGAAAAAAGTAATCTGCCTACAGGTATGTCTCTTCTTTTTAAAATATACATGTAAACCTTCCCCAGTTGTGTATTATATTGGAGGAATTTTAGGAACAAGCTACAGGAATGAGGAGTTAAATTAGGAAAATTCTCTTTTAAAAGGAGTGTCAACAAATCACAGAATGTTTGAAACTTATTTCAAACAAAAAAATGCTTTCAAGTAACTTAACATTATGTAATTTCCAGTCCTTATGTATGTTGGCTATAAAGCTATGACTTCCAGTAGTAAAAATGATCATATTAATATACTGGGGAGGAAAAAAGCCCACATCTTTTTGTTCACTTACTCTCAGTCCAGACTAACCAAAACCAGTGGAGCAGCCCTGTGCTTGGAAGAACAAGAAACCTGATCCTTTCTGAACATACATTTCAATTTTAAAAAAAATCTTCACTCTCTATCACTTGTCCTCTCTGAACTACTTTTTAAATAATTTTATTTATATTGCATACATTAGTTTTAAAGAACAGACCATGCAAATACCTCTTGCTAGGAACAGACTCACTGACTACAAGACTGCTTGCTTTGGTCAAACATCTGAAATGTAAATATTTTAAATTCTCAATTTGCATTTTAAGACTGGTTTATATTTCTTGTGAACTTAAACCTTCTGGCTTTCTTTGGTTTATTATTTTTGAGGGGTATCTTTTAACATGTTGAATTTAAAAAAATAAAAAAGAAACAAGTAAAACCTTTCCCTGTTTTACTTGATGCTGCTGTAGTTGTATGCAATTCATTAACAAGTGGTTTGCATCCACTGAGAAGAGCTGTCTGAAATAGCAGTGTCACAGCATTCATCATCATTACATCAGCAGTAGGGAAGTTCATACTGATTGCTATCAGCAACCAGAGTGCCCCAATCAGCGTGCAAGCAAACATAGCATGTTTAATTTTTCAGAAATGACTCTGGGTAGTTAGGATGTTCATAGGTACTACTTTGATCCACACTACTGGAAGCAGTCTTTGGGGATACAATACATCTTGAACAAAATGTATGAAAGTGAAAAACACAAGGGGAGGCATGAAGAACAATCAGGAAATTACAGTCTCTCTCAACCATAAAGGACCCTTTATCAATTTTATCAACATGGGTAACATCGTTCCTTGGGATTATTTAAGGATAAAAAAAAAAATGCATCTTGTTCAGCTACATTCAAATGCAAAATTTATATGAGACAATCTTAAGCTATTATACAAGAGCTATGTCACAGTGATTTACATAGGCTTGATTCAGGTACATTTAACTTCCAAAACCCACCTAGATTTCAGCATTGCTTTCTATCAAACCTTCTGGCAAAGCTGCACTGACAAAGTTACCCCTGACAGAACCTGAGGAAAAAGGTTCAAGAAGTAAAAAGAAACATGTTTTAAGAAGTATCTCCCAAATGTAACATTAACGTCTCGGGATATCTCACTATTTTTGTAATAGCGGTAGGAACTAACCTGTATGTTTTTTAGAATAGTTTTATCCTTTGCCAATTCTATGTAAGCTAAACCAGAATTCTGCAACCCTCATTAACTACTCCAGGGTAAACTTTATTTGGGTTCCTTCCTGTTGAGACAAGGAAGACTAAGACCAATATAAACAGCACAAAGAGTCTTGTATCCACTTTGTATAAAACCACAACAAACAATAAGGGGGAGGGGGGCAAGGTATCTTATATTTCACAATACCTTTCTCCATTTCAATTTACATGTATGATCTATAAATGTTGCTATCTGCATATGTCTAAACCTGTCTGAAAAAGAAAGACGGACGGATGGACAGACAAACGAAAGAAAGAAAGAAAATAAAAAAGCTTGACAGAATTAGATAGGTGGATTCATAGCTTGAAATTGAAAAATACCCCAAGTTGAGACACAACATGTATTAATACAATCTTTCCAAATTCATTACTATCTGCTGTCTTTTCCTTGTTACTTTCCTTTGATTTCTTTCCCCTCATAAAGAATGAAAAACAACTAGACCTAAAGCCTGGTTAATGATGATCTGATCTGCTCCTGATAGGTTAAGTGGCTTGTGGCAACAACAATGGAGGATCACAAACACAAAGGCAATCATCTAGGCAAAACAGTACTATTAGCATCCTCATGATTAAGATCCTAAGTGAGAAAATATTCTGTGGCATACACTGAACTAATGATTGATTGTAATAGTTGCTCAACTCCAGGGAAATGATATATTTGCTTACTTATTTCTGCTACAGATAAACTCAGCTACCTAAAAGTTCTGAAAATATTTTAAACATACACATACAATCATATCAATAAGTGGCACTTTCTACTGAGGCAGCACCTCAGTTGATTTAAATACACATCAACCACACAGTCTTACAAGCAGATTATGTCCACTTTTGTTTTCGGATTTAAAAAGTTGATAATTATAATCCCAATTAAATGTTTTTACTATTACTTCAACAGATTAAACACTGTATCTAAATCAAACAGATTTCTGCCAGGAAAGAGATGATTCATTTTCATACTCAGTAAACAGAACTTAATGGATAACAACACTGAAGGATTCAGGTTGAATTGTCCATCTCTAATTAGTCCATCCCTCACAGAAGCTGCTGTTTGGAAACATGCAACACAAAGCTGAGGGAGACAGAGCCCAGACTTAGCGGTTTTACAATTCAGATACGATATATCCTGTGGGGTAAAATTTTATAATCAATTCACTGTCTGAGAGTCTTTACAATAAGGAACTGAACTTTAAAATTAAGAAAAACAAACAATCAAACAACCCCACAACGAAAACAAAACAATCAGGTCATTAACTCTGCATGTAAACGTTTGTTATTTTAATCACACGATCTTGAGCTTCCTTATTCCTCTTTAGACTCTCTTACAAACTATCTAAATACAAGGGAAAGAATAAAGTTTATTTCTTAAAAAATAGAAACTGTTACATATCTTTCAAGTCTCCAAATATTTGAATGTATTTGGAGAGGGGGGTGTGTCTAAAACTAGTAATGCCCTTACCCTGGAGAAATCAGACCTCCTTCCAATTAAACTGCCTAATATTGCTCAGAAATTCAGAATAAGCTGTGTTACTGCTTGTTTTGCAATCCAACTTGTTTTTGTGCTTCATATTCTGCAGCAGGAAAAACTCTAAGAACTATGTGAAAGTAAGATTAGCTGTAAAAGAATTAGCACAGGGGGGTAGGAAAAAGATCTCCTTGTGGACTATATTGTTTGTAGCAATAGGTTACAATGAAAGGGGACACTCCAAACTTCCCTACCAAGTCTACACTGTTTTTGCCCGTCTTTCTTCAAGAATTCAGCAGCACTAAATCCAAAACAAACTTAAGTAACAGCGCAGTGACTTCCTTTGGCAACACACTTAAGAAACCTGGATTTTGGTTCATTCATATGCTCAAAATCTGAAAGGCCAGGAATATTCTGAGAGAACAGCGAGGGGGACAACAGTATGTGTGGATAACATACTCTATGACTTCCTCTGCTGATACTGTTCCTAGGATACTTATGGTGACAATACAGGCTGGTTTTTTCTTTGTCTTCTTTTCTTTTCCTTCTTAGCTTGGTAAAGCAAATTACAAATATCTGTACTGGATGTGCTTTCCACCACTTACTTAGTCAAGTAAGGAGTCACAACTACAACAGAAAAATGCAGAAATACTCTAATTTCAAGCACTGGAACTCAACATTCCAGTGAAATGACCACTTTCTTCATACTTTGTTTTATCTCATCAATCCCAACAGATGAAAGATTCCTTAGAAACAAAGCTAGATCTATATATCAATGTCAACCTATAGAGGAACTGATCTCAAGGAAGAATGTATTTAATGTACATCTATTGCAGAGATGTGCCTTCTGTTCCCCATTTATGATATGCAAATGAAAGAAGAAAAGACTGTATTCCATATTTTACAATTAGCATTTTAAAATAAGATCAAAGGAATCAAGTAGAATGTTTTTGAAAGTCCCATGTTTTGATCACAGTCCCATTCCTGGAAGCCTGTTTATCTCCTCAGCGTACTCTCAGGTTAAGGGATGCCTTCATCCAGAATTTCACATTCTAACCCACCACAGATGTTTTAACACGTAAAAGAGCTAGGAAATCTCCACATACCCAGGGAGAACTTCAGGTGTGAAAGGTACTTTATAAAGCTTTATCTTCAGCTTTTACAGTTTAGTTTAGTTTTTATACCTGTCTCATAATGGCAGGAAAACTGTATCATGAGTCCTTCATGTTTTTGTAACTTGACAAAACACAACAGCACAAATCTGAACTGCTGCATTACAAAAGCACAATTCGCTTCACAATCCACTATCCTTGTTAAAATAGTGTAATCACAGAATTATACAGCTGTATTATTTTCCTAGAAAAAACATCCATAGTGAATTGAAGAGCCAAGCCAAACCCCACCAAACTATGTCCTGATATTTAAGAATCAGTAGTGCTAGGACTTCATTTTAATATACATGGTTCGGAACAGCGTACTGAACTGACACTAACTTGATCTGCGTTTCTGACTCTTCCGTTTCAGGTATTCATACATCTTATCTAATGAAGGCTTCATTCTCTGGGCAGCTGAATGATGTATTCTTTACACGCAGATAATTTTCTTGACATTAACAGTTTTGTATACAAAGAAAACAGAGTCTCATATAAAACAGCAAACCCTTCTGGGGGAGGTTCAGCTCTAAATCACTAAAAGGTCTGTTGCGTACTTTACGCTGAACTAAATATCAGATACCAAAAAAATACAGCAACATTTTGAGCATCAATAAAAATAAAGAATGAATAAATTTTTAAAAAGGCATAATCGTCTTGATAATCAGTGTAAAAAATAACTTGACATTTGAGTGGAAACTTCAGCTAAGAAAACTATTCAGTCAGATCTCCTTGTAGTGGATTCTGGTATTATCAGTTCTGACACCCAGCAACTATTTAGAGACAAACACATTCTATCCCAATTACTTTGTCCCTTGTTGTAATCTAAATAACCTTGCAGGGGTTTTTAACATCAGTGTATTTTCTTGTTTCTTATTTTGTTCTTAAAGAGAGAGAAACCGACTCTTCAGGTCAGCAGCCAATTTAATACGTTTTCAAGGTAAGGCAGCTAGAATTTACATGTAAAGAGTATACCACAACAAAACCGCAGTATGATGCCAGCAAAACCTTTAAGAAAGTTCTCCCCTGAATCTCTGCAGAAAGCAGCCTTAAAGGAAAGCAAGGATTAGAAGTGAGCTGGAAGGTAGGGAGGGGACTTACCTCAAAACCAGCCAAGCGGAAATCAGAGCTGTAGGTTTACCAGTCAGCACAGCACATTTTTAGAGCTATAATGGTGAGAAGAAGTGCTGGGCAGCATTGCCTGAAGGCAGCACTAATACACTGCTGACTAATGACCGGGCCATGTGGACAATGATTTTGGGGGTTGAAAACTAACAGAAACCGTGCAGTACCTTGACAAATGGGCTTTCAAAATTTCATTCATTAAATAACCTTTAAGCACAGAATTGGCTCTTCTCTCAAGAATAATATGACACATGTTGTTGGACATTAAGTATTTTCCTTTTTAATTAAAACTATTACATCAAATACATAAACACGATTACAGTGAATAAAATATAAGTTAACTATTTAGCACCTAGAAAAGACCAGACTGAATGTGAGGGGCAATGCCATATGTTCAGAAGGGTCAACAAATCCCAGGGTTAACCACCTGATTCACTGAAATTCATCCTTGGCAGAATATATTTTCCCTTCTTTGAGACGTAAAGGAGAACAAGAACTTCAAAGGTACGTTTAATGAGCTGCTACAAACACAATTGGTTAAAAGAGGCTCAGAAATTATGTACTAAAAGCTGCATTGTACTTAGAATTACAACTGAAAAAGTCTTGTTTTAAAGAGCTCGGTCAAAGTCAAGCCCCATAAAACAAATCAAGCCTCTTATAAACTTTGTCACCTTGTGCACTGACAAATGCATTAAAACAACAGAATCCCTCTTTAAAGGAGCTCCTCTTTTTCAGTGGAACTCGACTTTTAATTTGAAAGTAGCAATTTTGGCTCTTTTTACAGACAGAATGAAATACCTAAAGTGTCCCTAAATTAAAGTACCACTTGCCATAGACAGCATCGCCCTTAGCAGCTCCTAAAAACTTCAGAAAGGGATCTTAAAACAGGAAGCTTAGTGAGCTCATAAAACTGTTGTTAGAGCCAGGAACACATAGCATATTTAATCTGCAAACTGTGAGAGTCTACAATGATTTCAGCAAGATCTGAGGCATGCCCTCAAGGTTTGCTGGGATCTGGGATTAGGGAGTTGATAAGAACCCTCTACTGCCCATGGACATGTTTTTCTTCTGCAGTTAAACACAAATGCATAGAGACGTTTGACTGCTGCTTGGCGTTACTGCTGAAGTTATATAAAAGCTTTGCAGCTCCTTTTGCTGTCAATATATCAAAGTTTAAAAAAAATCATCAAAGTGTGAAATTTCATTTAAAGTCTGCCAGTCTACAGCTCTATTTCACAGACCTATCAAATAAAAGTAAAGATGAAAAATGCACTGAAAGAACTTGAAAAGTTTGCAGCAGCACCCATGCCCTATTTTTGTTTATTCTGTCTCATTTTATTTGATTTTAAAGTATAACAAATCAATTCCCTTATAAAAATGACAGAGTCTAAAGGGACGATGTCTATAAAACCTGTGGTTAAAAGACAACTTGAAATCATTATTACAGTTGAGCCTTTTGTTGAATAAAAAGCTTCCTCTGTAGCCATTTTAGCGTTTTAATTGCCTAACTGCAAGTTGGCAGAAAATATCTTGAATCTTCCAAAACATCCAGAATTACTACAGAGTATGAGTGCCAGAAAAACTAAAGCTTTCTTCAAAGTATCCTTTAGCTAGGGATTTACAACAATTGCATAAGAAGAAAAGCCTGACCTTTAAGGTAATCTACTATAGTCTAAAAGCATTAACATTCCATTACTAAGGTTTTCCTGAGGATTTCATGACTCGTTGATTCACTTTTCCTCAAGTCTGCTTTTTCTTTGTACATTTCTGTCTCCATATAGTGGAACACAAGCAACACTGATCATTAAAATGCCTCCTTCCATAACTCCAAATAAACCCTGCTTTAATAGTCCTCAAATTCCTTATTTATCAGGCAAAGACGACTAACTTATCACTAACACTCTGCAACATAAAAATATGCCATTCCTTCCTCTAATATGCAGAATAAAATTCAAATACACTACACGAGTGCAGGTAATTGAACAGCTTTCCCCAAAACAAGGCAGGAAGTGTAACTGAAACTTGCATGGGTCAATATCAGTGCATTCATTTATCTTGTTAAAAATTCAAGTAGCCTGCAAGATGAACAAATTATGATGTCTCTAAATTTGAATATTTTGGTTTTTCCCACACTATTCAGAAAAAAAATCATTTATAACCATTGATACTTTAATTTCTTAGCTACTATTTTTGTGTTCAAAAATGAACAATCTTTCACAACTGAAGATTATGTACAGCAGTAAAATACTTTATTGGCCACTGCACACCTCAAGCCAAAAACGTTACTCCACTTATGCAGAAAAACACAGGTGATGGCTTTGTTTTGCAGTACTTCTACAGGACAACAGTATGTCCTGCTGAAAACCATATGCTATTATCACAATGCAAGAGTGTATTCGTTTGGGCACCTTAAGCCATAGTTTTGCTTCCACTGCTGCTTGAAAGAATACACATGCATTGAGAGAGTCCTTTTCTTACTCATTCTTCCTACTCATTCAAAATCACATAATCCTGCTTTTAAAGAAATAATCCCCTGTCCTTAAAATAGCCTTCTCTCATAGTTACTATTATTTATGCTTTAGAATTGAGCTACACACAAAACTGAAAGTATTTACATACTAGCTAGTTATACCCAAACCTTCATTATATAAACAAACCCTCAAGAGGCTGCCTACAGTTTACACTGCTAAACTCATTCACCATTACTTTTAATATATATTTCCCCGATTGAAATATAGTAGCGTGAACACGGCAATTTTTACATTTTAAGGTTACTTTACTTTTAAAACACTGCATTCGTCTTCCTTCAAAATAATCATGACATATATAATTAAGAAACTGTCAGATCATTATTAATTTTTAATAAAGGACCTAAATGAAATAATTATAGGAATCAATCAGTGAGGCACCTTTCCAAATTACAATGCAATTGCACAAATATTCAAACTACTTAAGGACAGTTCTGGAACATTTCTAGCCATAGTCTTGCGGAACACCACAGAAAAAACAACTTCGGAACACAGAGAAACATAGCGATTTCTCATTATTCCAGTGACTTAAACGATTTCAAAACAGATACCTACAGCACAGAGACACACCGAGGCAGCCATGCCCTCCTAAAAATGTTTGTTGGTTTAATCAGCCACATATCTCAAGGCCTTTGGAAGATTTCTCTTCCAAGTTTTTCTGAAGCATGCACATGAAAGAAACGAAGTCTGCACGCTGAAGCTTAAAAAATGATGTTTATTGAGCTGGAAATGAAGCGGGAAGTAGCAGGAACGAGACGAAGAGGAGCATTTTGCAGTGGGCTGCTACTTAATGCTCCTTTAGTGAAGTAGCCTCTAAAACGTGACACTGTGCATCAAACGGACAGCTATCCGTACATCTTGACTAAGAGGGTCTTTGAGATCTGTACAGTCCATCATTTCAAACTGAATTGGCAGCTGGAAAATGTGGAACAGCTGGCAAGGAGCTGGGAGAAAATGTTTTACATAAATATATCTACATACAAACTGGCAGAAGGCCACGGACACCGTACCCGCAAGACCGGATAAAAACTACGCACCACAAAGTTAAAAACAAAACTGGGGAGTGAGATCGGGAGCGTGGGGCGTGTGTTTCCTTTTACCTTTTCTCTTCACGTGGTGCGCGTTTTGGGGAGCGGGCTGTAGCAGCTCCGAGCCGGCGGGCCCATCCAAGGCGCGGGAATTGTGCCAGCACCCCACCGACTTCACGGGACAGTCGGAACTGCGGCGGACACGCACTGCTCCCACCTTCCAGAGTTCGGTGGCGCACGGCCGGGCCGCAGTGCCGGCCCCGGGAGGCTCCGAAGAGTTCCCGTGGGGTAGCCGCCCTGCTCGTCCCGCCCGGCCTGGGCCGGGCCCGTCCCACCGCCCCGCTCTCCCTCCTGACTCTGTGCCAGCGACGGCGCGGAGCGGGCCGAGCGCTGCTCTGCTCAGAGAGGTGCCGGCACCCCCGCGCCCCCCTCCCGACCGGGAGCCGACCATCCTCTTCCTCTCAGGATGCAGCCGGCAGGGACCAACGGCCCCCAGGCGCCCCTCCCCTCCGCCAGATGTGACA
>VYXD01006591.1:79541-92081 GCA_013397195.1 Hylia prasina
CCTCCCCAGCCCCGCCGCTGCTCCGCATTGTTTTGGCTCGGCGCAGCCACCGAAGGAGAGTAACAAACACATCGCGCCGAGGTACTCACGTGTCGGAAAAGTTGTCCCTCTCGCTTTTCTCCGTCTCGCGCGCTCCTTTCCGCCGCCTCCTTCAAGTTTTACAGATGTTGCAGGGCTGCTCGTCGTCGCCGCCCCCTCCTCCCAGCGCTGCCCTCTGGATCAGATTAGGGGAAAGGCTCTTTAGGGATAACTCCCGATTCAAACACCCTCTGCTAAACTTTCCCCCTTCCCTCCCCTTCCTCTGAGCGGCGGAGAGGGCTCCGCTCTCCTTCCCCCCTTCCCTCCGCCCGTTCGGGACGCGGCTGGCTGCTACCCGGGGCGTGGGTGTCCCGGACGCGCCGGGGAGCGGGGCCGGGAGCGGGGCCGCTTGCCTGGGGGAGAGGCTGAGGGCTGCGCCCCGGGGTGCGGGTCGGGCCGCGGCCTGCCGGGCAGCGACTCGCGCTCTCGGCATGACACCCCCACTCCCCCCTTCCTCCTCCTCNCGGCAGCCCAAGGGCGGCGACACCCCGCCCACAGCCAAGAGACAGCGCGGGGCGACGGCGGGCCCCCCCGGAGTGGCCCCTCTGCCTTGGGTCGCCCTTCCTCCCTCTCCCTCGTCTCCCGCTCCATCCTTCAGCTCGGCTTGCATCTACAGCCCCGTTCGCCACGCACCGATGCCTTGGACACCCCTTTCTCCCGCCCGCCAAAAATTCAGGGCTTTTGGGGGGAAAACGTGCCTTCCGGATGGGTTTTCTCTGTGCTGCGGCTTCTGGGCGCGCATTTGCTCTGGCGCCGCAGGCTGATTTGAGTGAAGGACTTCAAGGAAAGTTTCACCTAAACCATGTGACACTGAAAAATAGCTCTTTTGGCGAAAAAATACAAATGCTTGGGTGAGGGGAACAGTGGGGGTGATGCCTGTGCCTGCTCCTCCTTTCCCAGCCCACCTGCCAGCCTCCTCAGCACCTTGCCAGGCTCCTCTGGCCTTCACCCTACAAAACAGGGCTCTCCGCTGCCTCCTCTTTCGCCCTCATCTCCGTTCTTTCCCCAGGTTCCTTGCCAGCAGGTTTCTCACAGCAGCATGCTGCGGTTCAGAAACAGCAGGAACTAGGATGCTATTTGTTACGGTATCTCCGTTCTTCGGGAAATTATGTGTCCTGACAAGACACCTTGCCTTCTTCTAGTTCTGCAGATTGCTCCCCTGATATTAAAGGAGTCTGAGAAATCGTAAATGAACATTACCAGAACCATTTTCCATCAAGTCACAAGGTGGGACTGGCTCTCAGGAAAAGTATGTGTGTATATATATATAAAAAGTTGTTGCCATCACAAAGATACTTCATATGCACCTTTGTTCATAACCTGGCTTACAACACAGCCAAGTAAAGATTTGTTACGTATTCATACAATTTAGCAAGGTACCTGAGCTTTGGCTGTATTTGGCAAATCCCCAAAAATTAGTGGTTCTTGAAAGAAAAGGTATGTTTGCTGATGGAAATGAAAGACTGGCTTTTGATGCTGTGCATTTCATAAAGCTTCTCTTAGTCTGCCCATTGAAAATGCTAATTTTATTACAAAATAAAGCTGCAGGTATTTGTGGTTTGAGATGACTTGGTCCACCAGTTTTTTTAGAAAGAGGACGCAATCTTACCTGACTCAAAGGGCTACTTCAACCCTAATTTCCTCAGGCTAACTGGTTTGGAGTTGTTTTTCACCTGGAAATCTTTTCTGGGTGCAAGAAGTAGCTTTAGAGTGATGCCTATACTACATGGTACAGTCAGACTAATTGCCCAGGCAGTCCCAGGGATGCCTTTTATTGTGCAGGTTTTACAGCGCCAGGTCAGCACAGCCTTTCAGGATAGACATGGTAGTCCTCTGAGTGAGAGGTGCACATCACCCATGCTGCCAAGCATGCACTTGCACTGTTAGAGGTGGGCACCAGGGCCCAGCATGAGAGCCTGTGCCCTGGTGCCATACCTCCATAGCCAGCGATTTCACATATCACCAAGAGACAATTATGCCCCTGCTCAGAAGGAGCAGCCCCTGGTTGCCCAAGTGATACTGCTGACAGGCATAGCACTACAAAGGGAAGAGGCATGTGCAACACCAGGATCTGAATACCAATATGAAGAGCTTCTCTTCTTCCAAATTTTTTGTCTTACATGACTTCCTTTTCCAGTCTCATGTTCCCAAGAAAATGTTAGCTGTTTCATGATATATGATAGTAGTGGTATAGCTTTGTGGATGTTTTGTTTTAGCTATATGTACTGTATATACCACCATATGCATGTGCTTTATGTAACATGTATACCACCCCGATACATATATATGTGCTGGGGGAGTGGTGGTGTACAGAATGATTAGGCAAATCTCAGGTCTCTTTACAGATCTATTTAAGAGCAATATCATTCCTTCAGCCCATTGTACCCTTCTCGCATTTTCTGCCTATTGCATATTCCTTTCTATTTTATGCAATCTTCTTAAACTCTTTTTTCCTCTTTGTATAATGAAAACCCCTAAAAGTAACAGGGGAAATTAACCAACATCCAAAAGGATACTTTGTAAAAGAAACGAAATAATGTGGAAAATCCTGTTTGCCTGACCATTCATAATTCAGTATTGCTGATGTTAAGATACTGCTTTTAATAATAGCTTAAAAGACATTCAAACGGGTATGATTTTAAGTTGAGACTGGGCTTTCAGATCAATATTCATCTTAAACTTTTTAAAAAAGAAGTTATTTCTTCAGAGTTTGGACATTTTGTTACACCATGAAACAACTCTTTTTTTTTGAGTTTTTTGTTTGTTTGTTTTTAATATTATTCACACCAACTCTGCTCAAGACACAGATTTCTAATTTGACATAAATAAGCCCAAAATTTTCTCTACACTCAACTCACATCAACATTAAGACAGACAAAAAAATTATAAACTAAAGACGTGTTAGAATGATTTAAGATTTGCTTATGAAAAGTAGCCTTCTGATGCATTTCTGAGCAATGAAAGTCTTGAGAGAAAGGAAACACAGAAACAATAACTGAAGTTTCTGTCTGTGCCTGTGTCTGCTGAGGCCAAGCAGAAAAGAAAAACTGATGGTGAGTGGGTGACATTTGCCATTTGAAACATATTGTAAATGTTTCAACACCTTGACAATGAAGAGCGCAAAAGAAGCTTAGAGCATCCAAAGACCCTTCAGCTAAACAAAATGAAAATGGGCAGTTCTCTTCAGGGAAGTGCCTTTCTTATCATCTTTCATGTCTGATTCAGAGGAATCATACTTGAAAGATGCAATGGCAAGACAAAAACTACACGTTAATAAAACATAATGATTTTTCCACATCTGCATTGCCCCTCCAAGAGAAACTGACCTCTGAGATTTGTCTATGATGTTTCCCTGCAAGTAGGAATTGGCTCCCCCACAAGACCTGTTGACCCATGCCAAAACTCATTTCTCTCCCACAACCACAGGGCATTTCTGCCATAATGCAGAGTACTTTCGCATTTCTTCAGCCTACCTTGTGTCCCCACTTCTTCTTGGCCTCTGACTTGAAAATTACAGGCCTCCAGGCTGTGTGCTTGTCTTCCCTTTTTGCTTCATCTGTTCTTACAGGAAAGCACAGTCAGAAGGAACGGGGACTCTTCTCACATAAGCTGCATGCAAAAGACCTGATATTCAGTGACACCAGGACCAGTCTTCTCACCACTCCCAGTTGCACCACCCTCCACTTTCTCTCCAATCCTAGTGAATGCTCTACAGGACATATTCAAGGACCTTAACTTCCTATTTATTCAGGTGACATACACTAGAAGACAAAGATTTTAAGAGAGTCACTTTCTTGCCAGTAGGCAAATACCTTACAAGAATAAATTCTATGAAATAGACAGGTCTGCTGTGCTTTCACAGGGGCAACCTCAAGTTAAAGTACCAGAATATGGAGCAATGGCACTGATTTCTGATCATTTACTCAATATCCATCACAAGAGAACTTGACCAGTGCATCTTGCCTCCACCCTTGTTACAAGGCTGCCTCATACAGCAGAGAGGTCTCAAGAGGTACCTATTGGAAGGAAAAGAGGAGTATGAGATGGTACCATGTCAAAATCCTCAAAGTCTGCAGAAGTTGCAGGTGGGGGCACAAGAAGAAGTTCATGTCCTAAGGTGGGATGCAGAACTGGTGTGTGGAGGCAACCATATTTGGGAAGGATATAGAGATCAGGACAAAAGCCTTATCTGCAGTTACTGTCAGGGAATTGGTTTAGGAAGGGCAAATGGTGTGGGGCTTGAATAGGGAAAGAACTAACTGTTGGGACTCTCTTGGTCTTGAAAGAAAGTATCAACTGATGTAGCACAGCACACTAGTGTAAATAAGTAACTTTGGATTCTTTCATTTTTTAAATTTTTGTTTTTTATTATTATCATTGGAAAAAAAATGGAAATTTATCAGCAAATATCCAGATGTGTCAAAGTAGCAACCCTCATTCAAGAGTCTGAGTTTTCTAAGGATGCCCACTCCTTGCAGCCTTTCACAGTCTTGATATACATAATTCCTTCTGGGAGTCCACAGCAAAGAACCTCTATATCTTTCTCCTTCTTTTGTTATCACTGGGGATATTGCTAGATTTCAGTGGAAAAAGGACTGATGCCTGGTGATCAGATTTATCTTTCTACTCTAGCAGATCATCTCTTGTACACCATCCTATTTCTCTGAATGTCTAATCTAACTAACCTAGCTATTTATAACATATATTTATCACTAGGTTTTTTTGAATGCTGTATAATGAAATTGAACAGGTCAAAATGCAGTAGTTTTTTTAGGCCCTGCTATCTTGTAAATATGTAAAATAACATATTTCTTTTTCAAATTCTGTTGTGGTTACTGAGGGGTAATTAAGGCTTAAGAGCTTTTACACACAGAGAAAAAGGACAATTTTATGCAGAAAATTCTGTACTTTTGGACTGTCTACCTAGAAAGTCTGAGCTCTCCATCTCTTAAATACAAACTTTTTTTAAAAATACTTTTATCCTCTTTGACTTTAGATGTATGTTTGCATTAAAACACTTCATTACTATGAACATTCTTCAGAATAGTATTTTCCTTTTGCAGGAAATTAAAATGGTGTTGTTCTGCCTGAGATATTTTGATATATGACCATAAACACACCAAACAAACAAGCAGAGTGAGTTTCCTTTCTTTGCTCTTATAAAAACATCCGATACATGTTCATTATCAAGCAAGTTGTGGAGGAAAAGCAGGGTGTCTCTAACAGGCTACCTCCAGTAAAGACACAAAAATCATAACATTTCATGCAAAATTGACATAAATAATCTTTTTATCTCCTTTTTGTCATGCTATAATAAGAAATGAAATTGCTAAGGGTGGTGATATTTAGGTTGTTGTAATTAGATCATCATTAACATCCCCTTTAAATGATCTGGGATACTTTCAACCCATCTCTAGGGAGTTGTCTCAGCTTCTCTCCAACTGAGCCATTGAACTACACATGAAAGGATTTAGCAGTATTTTGTAGGGTATGGTCGCAAACCCTTCTCTAGGAGATGTAGTTTATACAGATTGTTCTGGTAGAATCTAAACCAATTCCTTGGATGAAATCACCTTTATCAGAAAAAAGGACAGTTTTTTCTAGCATGTCCAACCCTACGTTAACATTGCATACTATAGTTATGTCAGTCAGGATGGGAGGATAGGGCGAATATCACAGATAATGTCAAAATGTCTGGTTTTTGCCTGTTGTTGATGCAGTGAATTGGACAGACACATTCTGTGGTGAATTCAGACACTCCCCTAGGAAATTACTAGGTTTTCCCCTAAGTCTTAAATCCACTAGCCAACATTTTAAAGCATGCTCAAATACCATGGAAGGCTTGTAGTCTTCAGACTTTTTGTCAGCCTCTTAAATAATTATTTCATTAGCTGGTGGATGCCCATTGTTCTAGTCCAAATGCACATACAATGGTTTTGTTTGCTTTTTTCCTAATGTCAATAGAAAAAAATAGATTAATAGCTTCTATTTCATCCTGGCCTTCTGTAGCTATAGAGACATTGCTTAGTGGGCATTTGCAAGTGTCTTTTTCGTAGTATGTTAATACACTACTACTACACTTCTATCAGATCATCCCCATTTAGGGTTGTCCCAGGTAAGATGTGACAATAATGTTGGAAATCAAGTAGCATCCCATGGGCGTTAAGGGGACCCTGAGGACTGCTAGTTTATCCTCTTGGCCACCTGGGTGCAGATTCCAATCTAGTCAGGACTCCAGCCAATCTACTTGCCTTAATCTGTCCTTGGTGGGCATTTGTCCTTACAGGAAGATACAGTGCAACATATTTGATGATATCTAGACAGGAGACATCTGAGATTAGTGAATCTAAAGCATGAATTTCTCATCCATCAAGACCTCATGTGATATATCTATCTATATTTACCTCTCTCGATCTCTGTTTCACATCTATCTGTCTATACCACTTGCTTACTTAGTCTCATTCTGACTGGGACATTGAACTGTGCACCCACCAAATGGATCAAATAAAATACTGCATCATGTAATATGTTGAAGGGACTGTCAGTGACTGTGCTCCCACACTTACTCCTGTCATTGTACTCCATATCAGGCTACAGTTCAGATAGACACTAAACCTCTAGTACCAGATGAAAAATTCCATGCCACTTCAATATAAAGCTATTCTGTAGATAGAAAGTCGGGACATCAAGAAGTACTAAGGAGCTTGTGCAGTCATGATTTATACCAGATGAGATCTTTTCTATTCCTCTGCAATGAACATAAAAAAAGCATAAGCTCTCTCTGGTTAATTTGGTAGAAAGGTGATCAGGTACTCACACAAGATAATGTTATTGCTGGTGTGTGACCCAGCAGCATGCACAGCTCTCATTAATGACAGAGGACAACAGTCCCATGTACACATACACATACAAAAATGCTGTCAGAGCCTTTAATTTTCCCTGCAGTTATTTTTCCTTGTGTCTCATTTATGTCAGAGTATTCTCTCATTCCCTCTTCTGTAATGAGGAACATCCACAAAAGCCTGGGAAGAACTGATTAGCAGGAGATTTGCACTATTTCACAAGGAAGTAACACAAATTACACCTCTCTATTCCCCAAAGTGGAAGTCTTGTCTCAGTTGGAGACAAGAAGGAATCTGCAGCTTAAGGCTGCAGAGTCTTGTTCAAAGGGAGGCAAGGCCCTGCTACTTCAGAAAAAAAAAATACATGCACTGATATGCCAGGTTCCTTTTACCACAGCTTAATGACACGCCCTTGCCTAAACACCTTTAGCAAGACAAGCCAACCAAACATGGGATTCAGGATAAGAATCAATCCCACAATATGCCCCCTTTTCTTGAAACTATCATCATATTTAGTTCTTTGGTGCTACTTTTTAAATTTCTCAGTCACAAAAATGAAAAAGATTAAATACAGTAAAGTTGAGCTCTTTCTGTCCAGATTTGAGGTCTTGGACTGAAAGACTAAGTAGATAGATCTCAAAAGTACACCTTGCTAGTTACACAAAATGGAAGTTTGGAGAGGAGCCCCATGGATCAAAGCCAGCCATCCTTGGCACTGGTCTGGCTGTAAGGCTCACCACTAGCAGTCCAGAGTGGAATACAATGCCAAGTGGTAGCTAACAGTAGCTGAACTTTCTGGCATTTTTTGGGGTTCTTTAGCAAGCCAGGGCATCCAGGGATATACAAGTCTTAAGTGAAAGCAGATATCACATTTTCATCAATCATGTCAAATATTAATCTTGTCTCCCAATTCAGTATCAAGGCTCCCAGGTTTCATTGAAGTGGGTGCAATTTTTGCCATAGGCTTTGGTGGGCATGAGTGATGTAATTTCAACAGTAAATTCTGAATTTTGCTGGAGTTATCTGCACACTGAAAATAAATACTTATCCTTTGTATGTTTGCCAGATCTCATCCTAAGGGAGCTGTTTGAAAAATAAGGGATGGAAGAGCATTTTCCTTAGGAAATTATGATACTTTGTCAACATGCCTCAAATTTATCCACAGTTGGCAAGGATATCTAAAATATATGTGACAAATTGGAAGACCTGTATGTTATTCTGCTTGAACGTAAAAGGTTTCTGTCGTGTAGTGCTCAGGCAAACAAAAAGTCTGTGAATTTTACTTGAATAAACATTGCAGACTGGTGCTAACTTGCTATTGGTGGTGGCACAGATCAGCAGTTGGCCAACTAAGAAAATGGCAGACAAGGAGAACAATGTGAGGTGTACTATAATATATAGTTCTGAGTTTTCAACCAGTAAGACAAAGCCAAACACAAGTTTAGAAAAAAAATCACCAGAGTTTTTAGGCAGGAAATATCTCTTCACAGTCTGTACATTTACCCAGCACAGTAAGACCATGCTCCATCAAAAGCAGTAGAATATTTTACAATGGAGACTAACCATGGTTTTATGATTATTGTCATCAGTTCAAGTAACCACTGCAAATAGCTATGGATAAAAAGCAAGCTTGCAGAAAATCTCAGTCAAAAATTAAGCTATTAAAAATGAGACAAAAAATTTTACGTGCATTTAGGGTGAAACACGATCCAAAAAAATAATTCCAAATACCATAAATGTACATCTATCCTATGCTCATTGGAAGTTTTCAACTTTTCCCTTTCCAAAAGTGCAGCTATGGTAGATGGATGAGTTCTTACCGTTTTGGTTGATCTATTATTTTACCATCTCAATTTTATTCTGCCCTTGCATTTATTTGTTTACTTTACTGAACTATTAAACTAGACTTAGAAATCAGGTTCTTCCTACCTTTCAAAATATTAGTTACTAGGAACACAAACAGGACCAAACAACTTCCATTTTTATGTAGCTTTCTCAATGTATTTGGTGAATGATGCACATGATACCACACAGCAAATAATAAAAAATAGAGACATCAAAGTGTTCGAAACCAATGAATTTGACTCTCATACATCATGAGATGTACTTTAAAAAGATGAAAATTCAACTGAAATTCTACTGAAAATTCTCAGATCCTTCTGGTTACTCAGATAGTGAAAAGAATGCTATAGAAATTGAAACTGCACTACACTTCAAATTTTGCTTTGTACCTGTGAAGGCAGTATAAAGCACTATGATAGCTGATGCTCACAGGATTCTGGAGTCAAAGAAAAATAAAAAACCCCACATGACATAATGGGATACTTGAGTTAAAAATTGGAAATCTGAGGACACCACACAAGGAAAAGTTTTACAAGGCTCAAAGAAAAAGAAGGAAGGTGATGCTGTTCAAGATTACAATGACACGGACTCCGACTCAGAAGGCTGACGACTCCTTTATTTTTAGTTATTTCTTCCCTTTTATGCTATTCTACAAAGAACAACCCAATGGGTGGAAAAAAGATAAACTTCTTCACCTACATTGGTCAAGTCAGAGGGACATAGAAGAAGTCCCTTCTAGGGAAAGGAATGTAAACATAGGTTACACTTAGGAAAACATGTCTCTTGTTGACAGAAGAGTCTCTGGGAAAGAGTTTCAGAGAAACCAAAATATCACAGGCACGAACCAGGGCTACAGGAAGGTACTTTTCATTTTCCCGAGTACACAGACCAAAGGAAACTCATAAACAGAAGATGGTCATGTGATCAAAAGATGACAGAGAGCTCTACTCATCCTTCACCATATACAACTTTGTGACTACACATACGATGACCCAGATATAGATTAAGATCAGCTAATGGATGGAAAACGGAACAACAAAGTAACAAGATAAAAATTATTCTGGTGAGCAGTAAGAGCTTTAGGGAGAATTTGTAGCTGTGGTACTGTGTCCCTCGAAATATATAAGTATATAAAAGCATTTGGGCAGTGCATTCCACTGTTAATAAGAGCCTAATCTTCACTCATACTTGTGAGTAGACATCATGTCAACTGTATTTGAATGGCCTAAAAGTTCATTGTCCAGTTTGAACTTCTCATCTCAATGCTCTTGACAGTCCCTGTGTTGTAATTCATCTCTTCTAAAACAGGTGACTAAGACAGCATGAATCAGTCTTTGGAAAGCCAGGGCCAATTAACCTTGCTGACTGCAAGGAAGTCATGGGGAGACGTAAGCATCTGGATGCCCCAGCACTGTCTGATGAGACAAATCCCACCTGGGCTGTGACCTGCCAGCTCCTTGAGCGCACTCTTTCCATCTGTGGTTTCTTTCTGGCAGCCAGTGACTTCACCTCTGACTTCTGCCTTTGCCTTCTTCACCTTTGCCTGACAGAAGTATCCCATACAATACTTCTGCTATTAAACATGAAAAAAAAAACCCTGCTCGTGAAGCTTCCTCAGCAGCATAGACAATTGAAAGCAAATCAAGCCTGTCCTTTGTCCTCTGTACTGGTTTCCTGAAGAATCCCAAAGAAGATGAGATTCCGCATCTTACTGTATCTAAAAAATATGCCTAATGCTTTGAAATTATAACCATGTAATAACATCATTCCTCAGACACACTGGAGCCTACCAGAGAGAACCTTGTTTGTATAGGAAACTGTGCTATGGCAGCAGTGAGGGAAAATCTTTACTGTCTTCTGTTCCAACCACAAAGCTGCGAGCTTCTACCTGCCATCTCCATACAGGGAAGAGAAGCACAAACAATAAAAACAAACAGAAAACTTCCAACTGTCAAGGCAGACCTTCAACATCTGTGTACAGGAAGACAATGAACAGGATTTACTCAGCTCTGCAGAGCTTGGAGAAGGTATGACTCATGAGGAATATGGAGGATGAAACATTCTGAGGTGGAGTTGAGGAAAGCTTAATTTATAGTTATGCCCTCCAAATCCAATTTAGCAGGCCAAAATGTGATTAATTTTTTCTACCACATTGGGTTGTGTAAGAGGATGTGCTGAGTGCTAATATATGAGCAGTCTAATATCACAGACTGTATCAAACCATTAAAAGTTCCTTTATCCAGAGCCCAGCCTACTTGAGAGGGTTACAGACAGTCAGCAATTTTCCTGTGCTGTATGATCTTTGATGCAATTATATAACTTTCTATATCTGTTCAGAAAGAATAGAAGCATTGTCCAGAGAACATGGACTTTATTAGAAAACTTGGATCGCACATAAATTCTTTTCATATTTGTATTCTTTATATGCCATACAAAGAGCAGCATATCTTTATGGTCTAAATCAGGCAATTTGTATGGAGCAGGGAGAAAATGTGTTGGCTTCAGAGTCACAAATGCATTATACACTTACACATACCGTTCCATTAGTATAAGCTCAGGTATCAAACCTGGTGATTGATTTGTATGCTCTACTCCTTCAGCCTGGGTGCAGGTCAGCGGATCATACTCTGCAGTCCTTATCTAGTTGCCTCTTCATTGTTTTTTTATTGCCTGAGTCTGTTAGACACCGCTGAGAAAGCTGCCTTCAGCAAGAACAGCTGAATAAAAACTTCAAAAACTGGTCCTCTGTTTGGTCTGCTATCTTTTGAAAAATCTGTTGAGACCTGTAACAAAATGAGGCTGTAGCTTCTCAAGACACTGAATAGCAAAAAACCTAAAATGAGCCTATTCTGCAGAGAAGGACGAGAACTCCTTGCCTCTTCCTAAGCATGAAAAAGAGATGAACTCTGCTACAGGGCCTGTTAGCAGTAAACGTGATGCCCTCAGTCTGGAAGAAGCTCAGGGACTTACTGAGATGCCTTCCTCCCCAGGGCTCTGCTGGAGGCTGAGGAATGCTGCTGATGTTACGAAGATGCTTTTAAGAGCCATCCTTGCAGGTAGGCCAGGACAGCGTGAAGCTTAACAAATCAAAGCCAATACCAGTATGGTGTGCTCAGAGCAAGGCAGCCCAGCTGGAAGCATCTCCAGCTATGCCTATGCCTGAGATGGGGCCTTGGTGGGGATCAGTGAGGCTGTGGTGAGTCTGCATGTGATAAAGGCATGAATCACAGGAACGAGGCCTGCTTTGGAGAAAAGGTAACCAGAGATAAATGTGAAGAAAAATGTCCTTCTCAATTAGTCTTGGATTCCAGTTATTCAGAAAGCTAACCAGAACTGGGAACATGAGTAATAAGTGGCAGGTACACACCCTCCCAAAGGGGCAGATATTATCCCTACCATAGCTCCTGATGTTTCCCCCACATTATTAACAGCAACATAGTCTAATCTGGATAGTACGGCCGTCAGCTGGCCCGCCCCAGTGCCCCAACCTCAGGGAAGACAACCAACCCTTCCAACCAAATCAGTAAAGACAAAACCAGCACTGCAATTTATCTGGAAAACCAACGACACACAGCAACCCATGTTTGTATTCTCACTACCTGCCCCTCTTGAGTTTAGGATCAGAGATAAAGGACCTCAAGTTCCCAAGTTTCCATTGCACTTATTCCCAGGTCAGTTGTGAAGCTGCTACTACTTAGACTCCATTTCATGACCTGAGAAACTCTTCCTTTCTATAGAGGATAAGGCCTTTTTTTTCCTCCCCTCCCCTCCCCTCCCC
>VYXD01006591.1:93203-185963 GCA_013397195.1 Hylia prasina
CTTCCCTGAACTTCCCTGAACTTCCCTGAACTTCCCTGAACTTCCCTTCCCTGAACTTCCCTTCCCTTCCCTGAACTTCCCTTCCCTGAACTTCCCTGAACTTCCCTGAACTTCCCTGAACTTCCCTTCCCTGAACTTCCCTTCCCTGAACTTCCCTGGTGCCGGAACATCTCTGGGCTTGTACAACAGAACTAGAGTGATTTTCATAATGCTGAATAAAATAAGCATCATTGTTTTCCTGATAAAGGCTATAGAATTGTAGGTTTCATACAAAATCTCAATCACTGTTGCTTCTTTTTTCTTTACTGTACATCTGAGACCAGAGTACCACTCTGTTAGACACAATACTCATGAAGTCATTTACCCTATTTCAATGCCAATCTTACTTTGCCTTACTTTTCAAAAAGCTGAAGATTTTATGGTATTTCTCATAATTAGAAAAAAAATAAAAATATTTCTGCCAAGGCAATCCTGATGACAACCAATGGGCTGCCAAGAAAAATAAAATAAATACTTATTTTTCTGAAACAGCGTTACCCTTCCCTGCCATACTGACCTGTGACACAGGGATTGCTTTGAAAGTGTCATCTCCCTCATGCCATATAAAGATGTGGTATAGACAAGTTTTCCAAACAACGTCAGGCTGGACATAGTCCACCTTTCATATCCCAAATGGATTGCCTTTGAAATTCAGGTAGAGTAAATCACCAAATTGACACCCACCTTACTACATCATTTGCTAGTTTTTCTTATCATGCAGAATTCTTACATCTGTTGCTGAAGATTCAAATGTGCAACTGTATATGGACTCACATTTGTGCACAGACAGTAACACAGTATTTCTAGTCTAAACCTGGGTAGGTTCCATATACATTTGTGGCAAGGCCAGAGTCCAGATCTGATGGGGGGTGAAAGTGCTTAAAAAGTTTTAGACAAAAAAAATCTTTTTCATTTCGGTGCAAGGTAAATAGCTAAATACCCAAACTGACCCTGGGAATGTCAGTCTTAATCTCTTAGTGAATAAGTTTCTAGATTTCCTTTCTCTTCTGACTAAAAAGGCTAAAATTTCCTTTATAGTACTCAAAACTTCTCTTTGTTATAGTTGTTATTGCATACAATCCATGAGAACCTGGTTCTCCTGGTATAAATAGGGTGCTCTCATTTAGCTTTCCAATGTGAGTGACATGTTAAAAGAACAATATTTTTAATTCTCTTAAGTGTTGACATAGGGAAGGGATTCTTTAAAAACAAATATCTTGTTTTTCATCATCCTAGAGCACATTCAGAGCAATCCTGCTGATCTCACTGAACCTATCTCAGTGTAAATCTGGTTTCAATGAGGCAGACTTGAACTAAACCAAATAGGTATTTTTGACCAGTCATTGTCAAGTTAATGTCTTTCAGGAGCAAACTCAGAGGGCAAGACTTGCAATCAATGCCAAAGTCATTGCATCTGCTTACATTAGATGTATGCTTGAATCAGAATCTGAAGTGGTGTATTAGCCAGACAGTAGATCAGTAAACAACACAGAGAAACAAGTATCTTGTTTAGAAGGAGTATGACCATTAGGATGTTTTTTAAACTGTAAACACATCATTTCCCAGATGTTTAATTCCCCTCTTAGCCTGCACAATAATAAATACAAATAAACACTTTAAAAACTATGGTTAGCATTCTTTAGAGCAATTTATCAAGCTGTTATTTTTTCAAGTCCAGGAAATTCTATTTGCATTCCTGTTTCTTCACTACACACACCTAATATTTTTGCTCTAATGATCCTCAAAACTGTGTGTCCGCAAATCCCACAGGAGTCAGGGAGCACCTTGGATTGTTGAAGTCACTTTTTCTACGTCTTTAAAAGATATCTTTTGAAATTAATTTTGCTTATCTATGAATATTTTAATAGAATGTAGTTCTGCCAAAAATATTCACACAGGAAACTGAGTAGGAATCTATTCATTGTTTATAGGGAACCCACTTCCATTAAGCAACTGATCTTTGTCAGTCGTGAGTGCTCGCCATAAACAAGTTCAGTGTATATGTCCACACTGCCTATCTCTTTCCTTCCTACTGCAATCTGACCCAAAACTGGGGTTTCTAATCGGTTTGTGTTCCCCCCTCTGGCTACTTACTGCTCTGGCAGGCTTTGCCCTATCACTTACATTGGGAAAAACTCTTAAAACCTTGTGGGAAATAAGAGGGCTGTTGGCGCCAGACAAGGAAATTCAGCTCCAAGTGCAAAGTTAAGGAAGTTAAGTGCCAGTTAAGATGGGTGATGAAAGGGTTTCATTACACAATGATGGAAAGTGTTCAGATGGAAGGAAGAGAGAAAACAAGTGTGAACAATAAGAGTGAACAACAGTCAGATATCTCACTGGAAAATTCAGGAAATATTAAAGAAAAAAACAAGAGAGAGAGGCTAGAAATACTTCAGCCCACAACTGATACTTTCTTAAGAATTCAGCAGCAGGAGTTGAATTCAAGATGAAGGAGCTGGTTAATACTGGAAAAGGATGATTTTCATATATTAAAAAAAAAGAAGAAAAAAAAAGCAAACAAATAAAGTGGAAAAGGAATATATATTCTTTTACATTAACTAGTTTCTTTTGGCTTTGAGCTTTTTTTTCAGTAAGATCTGGCAGGGATTTGCTCTACAAGGAGCACATCACTGTTCTACTCCTCCTTGGCTGCACTGGTCCCATTTCCAGCTGCAAACAGACTTGACGGCACTGCTAAATCAATGGGAATTGCTTTGCTTGGGGTATGGTCAGGGCTGCAGAGAGTGATGACCTGGGTAATTAGAATGCATGGAAATAGCATGTATTTTCTACAAGCAGGAACCACTTTTCTGAGTGTTCTGCCACAAAACAGCAGTGCAGCATGAAGAATCTGCTGTGGCATCCAGCTGCTACAAACACTTCGGAAGACCCCATTTGTTTAGGTACATGAAACTTCATTTTCCTGACCTTTCAGGTTCTGGTTACAGCTTTTTGGGAGGAAAACAAACTGACTTCTAAATTTCTACAAATGCTATTATTTAAAATTTCTGTAACTTATCCAGTTAGCAGTTTCATANCCAAAGAAATTAATTAAACTTGAAGGACATGATATTTGTTTCTTGTTTCAACCTCTTTCCCAAATTCCTTCTGCTGGGCGTTGCCTTTAATTAACAGGATTTTTTTTGAAATCACATACTTAATGATCCCTATGTTCTCACTGTTTTGTTTAGTTTGGGTTTTTCCTATTTCCTTCTGTTTCTTGTCTTTTTTGTTTTGTTGTTAAAAAATGTAAGTTTATTTATTTGCAAAGACTATACTGTTTATCCAAGTGAATAGTATCTTTAAGTGGAAAAATAAAAGCCAGGCCAATTTTATTGCTTCTTTACTGTCTCAGCTTAATAGCTCTGTCGTTTCTACTTTTCTTCTTTCTTTCTTTCTGTGTGTGTTTTTAATTCCAGCTGTACAAACAACACACATCAAACCAGACTGTGGTTACACTTCTTGGTAAACTGTGCTACTTAACATTTCATTTAAAAAACAATTAGACTTTCTTCTCCCCAAGAAAACAAAATGAAACTACAATAATATTCTTTCAGTTACTTCCACAGATACAGGATAATTGATTTCTGCTGTACATTAAAAAAAAGCTTTATTCTGTTTTGTTGGCAACACCAAATCTGTTTTATTTAATTAATGTTTCAAAAGGTAAACTGATTCAATTAGGATAACTTTTCAATGGAAATAGTGAGATCCAGAATAAAGCATTTTCTAAGTTAGTTGAAGGATCTTGTGTGACTTCCTCATGAGAGAAAAGCAGCCAGCTTGAAATCAACAGAGTTCATCAACAAAATGGGGCCTAGTGAAATCATTCTGGAGCTCAGATGCTTGAAAAAAAAACCATTTTATTTCCCACACTAAAGTTAAAAAACTGGGGAGCTTATTATAAGTGTGCTTTTCTCCCCCCTGCCACCTGCCCCCCAGCAATAGCCAGCCTCATTGAGCCAAAAACAGCAAACAAAACACTTTTGCAAAAAAACCTAACTCTTTAGAGTTGCAAAATGAAGATAAAATCTTGCAATAGATAATGGATGAGTGTGGAGTATAAAATGTTTAGGGCTGCATTACGTCTTGAAGAGAAAATAATGTTACACCCTCCTCCTAGGAAAATTTGTTTCTCAGCACCTCCTTTGTGGTTGGTGGACAATTACACACTGATGATGTACCAGAAACCATTAGAGACAGGTATCATCTGTGGAAGGTGACCTATTTGGACCAGCAACAGGGCAGTGAAGCCAAGACTCCTTTTCACATCTGTCTTCTCCCCCTTGCTCTGCCAGTGCACCAGGAAAGGGACTGCTCTTTTTCTGTCTGTGTGAGGATGGACTTCACAAAAGGACAAGCATAAGGAGAACCAGCCGGCTCAGACAGTGCACTCTGAGGACTCAGATCTGAAAAAGACCATGACTAATGCGACTAATCTCCTGCCCACTTTAATAGTTCACAAGAGCAGCAACACTGTTTTATGAAACTCAAAAGTCATCCTCCTCCCTTTACCACTAGGAGTGAGATAATATTACCCTGAAACCAGCAAGAAACAGTAATTCTATTTGCCATATTCAAAACCAGACAGATTTTAAGTACAGGTTTATGCAATTCCTAGTGGAAAATCTGTTCTTCATTAAGGCTTTGGGTCATACGCCATTCATCTGTGTGCATGGCACCCTACTGATAGTGGCTTGTGGGACTGACACACAGAAGAAAACCAGCGTGTAGTCCCTTTAATGCTGCATTTCTCTAGTGGATGTATTTCAATCTTAAGCTGTAAATGGCTTAAAATGCAGGTACTGCCTTTCATTATTTGTGTCCAGACTGCCCACTGATGCTACTGAAGAGGTGCGTGTAGGAAATGCAGGGTATATTGCTGTATCTCATGAACGGAGGTTATGGCACTTCCTTCAAAAAATCATTTTCTTAATCATCAGGAATGACACCTGCTTTTGGTGAGAACAACTCAAGTCAGCTAAAAAATTATGGGGAAATGGCTTCCTGCTTTCACCCCTGAAGTTACTAGGTAATCATTTGTCTCTCTTATGAAACAGGAATCATATTCCTTTTAAATTTAGATAAGGGAAATGGAACACATTCAGCAAAAAATGCTAACTATCCTCCAACAGACCACAGAAGTCAGACAGATGTTAGCACTGAAGGAGGGTCACTTAGGTAGACAGGAAAACAACTGAATTCACACATTAATTACTGCCCAGGTTGTGCAATGGAGAATTACAAAGTCTCTGAAAACGGGAGCTAGCAGAAAACTCAGAGCAGGAAACTCAGAATTACCCACATAGTGAAATCTAAAGGACAGGGTTCTGCAGGGTGGTCAACCAAAAGGACTTTGCATTGATGATGCAATACTTGTAATCTGCTTGAGAAATGTGATGAAGAAGTTTCTAGAACTATTTTGATCAGCATTGGAGCCTCCATGTGTACTTGCAGCTGAACAGTTAAAATAAATCCATGTTTGGAAAACACCAATTTTTTCTTCACTAGTTGAGCTTGTTGGGTAGCACAAGGCCCATCTCGCCTCTCAAGCTCAGCACTTTGGCTAACAGGCCAAATAGCATTGTCGACAATACAAATTACTGACTAATTCCTTTCACACACCTTGCTAAGCAGGTAAGCCCAGACTCAGTAGGGGTGTTTACGCTGGTGTTTACCTTGATATATCTGGTACCATGTCCTCATCTGCCAAGGAGAAGTCAATGGGGGGGGATAGGTGACCATTCTACACGCACAATAATACTCCTCAGAGTATGAACAGCGAAATGTAGTTTACTCTTCTCTCCTGGTGAGACTCGGCTATGGAAGTGGAGGAATATGAGTTAGATGGGGATAGGAATGAAGTAAAGCAAAAGATTTTCCCCTCTGAGTCAGGAAAATGGGGATTTTCCTGCTCCCATTCCTGTCTAGACATATTATTATGATCCAAATGGAAAGCATTTAATTCATACTTGAAGCAGGAAGCAGGATTCACTCCTCCTGTGTTAAGGGAAGCCCACTCCAACAAACCCTTTTGGTCTCTCAGCCCTGAAAACTCCTGATCAGACTCAAGGGTAGCAACCACAAGAGTAGTTTACAACTTGGTATTGTTGTAAACAAAAAAAATTTACTCCATCAGCACATTAATAAATCAGGCAAGTACAGTCACCCTCCTTCCCACCCCTGCCCCTGTACTAAAGTCTCACTGGGAACAGATGCCCAAGGCTCCTGGTTCCACCAACAACATTCTTGTATCACTTACAGCTTTTATGTGACATCCATGGAATGAGGATAGCTACAGTTTTAGCAAGAAGATTTTATTCATGATGTTTCACATAAAGCTGTACCAACATGTTTTCAGAAAGTAGAAAAAAGGTGCAAACACAATAGAAATAATTATCAAGCAAGCTTAAGCAGTGGGGGAAGGAAATGAGCTAATTTCCAAATGCTCAGTGCCCAGTCATGGAGACCAAGGGCAGGTAAACTGGAAAAGAGAGGAAGGAGGAGGTCATTACACCTTTGTGTAGAGAAGCTTCTTGGGGTAGTTGTTTGAAGCAACTGCCTCATCTTTAAGAAGTGAAAAAGATGTAGGCTGAAGGACTGTCTGAGAAAGGCTAGACCTTGAATGGGTTGTGGAGTCCATACAGCCAGCCGTAGAAGTCAGTTGAAATATTGCTGTTGTTAGATGCTTGTTCTTGTTAAAGGTCTTGCTAAATGCATTTCTGTTCTTTTAATATTTTTTGGGGTTGGTTTTGGTTTTGTTTTCATTTTAATTTTTTTGTTTTTGTTTTTGTTTTTGTTTTACATTACTGTAAATCTATGTTTTTAATTCTTACTTTGAGTTAAAAGTAAAAATGCATCTTGGCTAGGGATAAAGACAACTCTTAGCAATTTAACTCATGATACATACAGTGAGAAAACTCCCCTATCTCAGCTCCCTCACACTTCATTCCATTTGTTTTCATTTGAATAGTGGGGGCTGAAACCTGAAAGAATGCAAACTCAAATTTGTTGAATGGTCCAGACTCACTCTGGTTCTGTGGTGATTTGCAAAAGTAGAAGCCTGTGGGCTGAGAATTCAGCAGAAAAATGTGCTCCCATATCAAGGTACAAAGATAGGCTTTTCTCCATACCAAGAATACCAGGAGTGGCCGGGGGCATATTCCATAAAGAGATTTGGGGTTTTGGTGCAATACACAAAATCAGGCAGCCTGAAGAGAGGGGCTTCATGGGTCATGATCCTGTTGTCATGCTTCCCTGCAAAATGCATCCTAGAGGTGAAAGGGGAGGGTGCTTAGGACACCACAACATCTATGCAGATTAGCACAGGCCCAGCAACATTTAGGCATCTGAAAAGCCCCTCAGTCTCTTAATGGATCTTCTCTTAAGCCTTAAAAAGTTAAAGAGGACCAGGGAATCTGAGAAATTTGTCAATTAAGTGACTTCCACCAGTAGGAATTTTGGGGGATCTTGGACACTGAAGCTTGGGAAGTGTGGCAATAGGGCACCAACAATAATATGGGCTCTCTTCCCTCTCAGTTCAAGAGAGATACTGACACAACAAAGTGTAATTTTAATTTCCCTGCTCATGTTTCAGGGAATCTTTGAATTTGCATTTAATTCTCTTTTTTTCCGTTGCTGCTTGTATTATTCTCTCCTTATCCAAATAATCCAAAAGTGTTATTTTCTCTGTAATTTTTTCCCACAGATGGCAGGGTAGGGAAATAGAAAACAGAAGTCAGAGACCTTGGGAGTATAATGAAAATTAAATCACATGGCTCCAGATTATAAAGAGGAAATGTATTAAACCTTTAAAAATACAGATTAATCAATTATGTATGCAAAAGAGGACACAAGAATTATAGTCATGAAAAGCAGAAGGAAATTCAGAAGTACAGTATATGCCTCTGGGATCCTCCTGACTCAAATCCAGCAAAGGGATGTATTTTCCCTCCATGCATGCCCATAAATCCCATGAATGTCAAAGGGACACTGTTCATTTACAATAGGCCCTGATTTTAGGTTTAGAGAAAAGAAAAAGGAAAGAGGTTTCAAAAAACACTATCATAACAGCAACAGCTTTAAAAATTTTAAGCACATTTCAGTGACCACTAAGCAGGGGAAGAAAAAGCAGAGAATGAACAACTCCTGTCACATTGTTACAATTCCCACACCAGAGACCATCCTTTACCTACACCACTATATTGGTTTTCATTACACATTATACTAGTGGAAGAAGCCTGTGGCTCTCCAAAACTGATGCACCAGGGAGCAGTGTGGGGAAGCACCCTGAAAAGGATGCCTTGTGCCCTTTAGGATAATCCAATGACCTGGCCTGCCAGCAATACTGTAAAAAGGAGAGTGATCAAAATGTGACTACCTAAATTTAGTGTTTAGTTTTCTTCTGTTGCAATCCTTGAGAGATACTCAGGGTGTCTTCTGGATGAGAACATAAAGAAAGAAAGAAATTAAGTGCCAACTTATATATGTGTGCTTGGGGGCCAAATTTTACCCAACGAGATTGTCTGAAACAGTATGCTAATTCTTAAAACCAACATAAAAGTGAAACACTGCTGTTGGTAGTGTTTTCCTTCCGTTCTTCCATTATTCTGACTAGGTTTCCAGGACCACACGTTTTACAATGAGTAGTGATTTCCTCCCTGTTGTGTCAACAAATTACGTAAATGTAAAACTTACATCACTTTATAAAGAAGTGTGTCAGAAATCTCTTGTTGATTCAAGTCCAAGAATTGATTATCTCAACCAACAGCAATACATTAAGCACATTTTAATTACTGCCAAAACAAAACCAATGGAATATTTCCCTAGGCCCTATTCCCAAAATTCTCAGAATTTGCCCTGAACTTATTGGAAAACTAGCTGAGTGGCTTTCTAGTGTCTCTTGCAGGAGAACCTTTCTAGATCTTCACCACTCTAATGGTTCAAAACCTTCTTGTTTTAAATATAGATATATTTGTGGCCAGTGGTTTTCCTTTGTGTTTGTATCAACATTGACCTGAATAAAGTTGCAGTTCCTGGATGATCCTACCAGGTCTTTCTTGAATCTGCTTTAGATCCAGTCACTTAATATGGAACTACACACACGGTCACTCTAGCTGTCTCTTTCTCATACCTAGCACAACACTATTCTAACTTTCCTATCTCTGCTGGAAATACCACACTAGTGTAATTGGGATGGCATGTTACTTCTTGTGGCTGTGTATCCATCAGTTTTTTCCACAGGTGTTGGCAAAAGAAAAGCTCCTCACCTAGGGCAGAAATGCAGATATTAGATCCTAAATGAATGGGTTTTTGCTGTTAAGTGCTGTTACCTATCATCGCATTACTGCTACCTCACTTCTCAGAATTATTTGTGCAACAATTTTTGTAGTGTATTCTCTACAATACTCTAAAATATCGGCAATATCTTCCAATTTGCTAGGTCTAGGAAACTTTATTAAAATAAATATAATTGTGGCATTCATTAATAAAAATATTAAATAAGGTCCCACACTAGCTACTGCTGACTTCAGCTAGCTACATCTTAGAAAGCACTGAAAGTTTTTACATAGTTAAACAATTGCATTTCTGTTGAAGACAGAACAATTTGTCACAATCTGTAGTAAAAGGTGAAGATTAACAAACAGATGAGATAGTTATACTGATGTTCAAAGAGATTTTAATTCTGGGTTTCCTTCTGTCCCAAAGGAATTTTTAGGTCCGTGAAAGACACATTTCTTTTCTTACCAATGTATCTTTCCATAGTGTCAGAATTGTCAGAATAGTTCACATTTTGTTCCTTCAGAAAGCAGCTTAACACTGTTGACATTACAGAAGCTTTTCTGTAAAACAAAAAATGTGCACATATATTGCAATACATAGTTATGACTATGCTATTCAGGTATTATTGTAGGTGTCATGGAATTTCACCAAGACCTCTGCATCACTTTGCAACAGGTGGGCACTTCCTCTTTTTCTGTAGGATACATTACAGTCTGTGGCAACTACAAAATGGAAATATTTTATCTTGGCCCATACACTGTTTGAAACATCTACCAGTTTTCATGCTTAGCTCAAACTTCTTAGAAATCAAAATAAGTTTCACTCATACATAAGAGATTTGAGATCCCTGGGAATAGATAGCACAATCAAGTACAGTTTCATCCAGTACATTTTTTTTCATTTAACTTATGTATGATTTACTTTTCCTCTAACATTATATGTAGGTGTATTATTTCTTCCATTTTTCCCAAAAAAAGTATTTCAGCTGATGGGATTTTGACTTCAGAAGGATCCTTCTTTTGTTTCCATCTTGATTTTTTCTACCACTTCATTTCTTCATCCTTTTTTAGCTTCTTATCTGAATTAATTTACAAACTGCAATCCTGTTCAGAAAAATAAAACCAGTTAGTTAATTTTGTCAAATATACAGAAAAAAATGCCCAGTCTGAAAAGGCACAGATAAGCAAACAGTATCCCAGTGTGTATGTCTGAGGAAAGTACTCTGTCTACATTTCTCAAAGAACCAAATGCTGTGATTTCTGTGAAAGGAAGCAAAGTATACTAAGAAAACTGTTGTGACTGCAACTTTGGAAGTTTTGTCACTGTGTAAGGAAAAAGACCTTTGCTGCACAGTGCCATCAACCTGCAGTAATACATAATAATTATCACACACTATAATAAAAGCTGAGAATTTTCACAATTATACACACATGCCATGCTAAACATCACGGTATTCTAATCATTTACAAGCAAGAAAAATTTCCCAATTCCTTTTCCAATTTGTTTCAACATTAAGGAATATATTCCCTTGCAAATATACATACTGACTTTATGAGGCAACTTAAAAGAGATGTTCAGCCATGGCACAGACTATCATGAAGGAAGCAGAAGTGGTGTTCGGGGCAAGGTCCTATTACATTGGGTGCCGACTCATTCAAAGGTGGTTGAAGATGGATAATAGGTAGTGACTTCCATGAAGCAAATGGGGGTACTGGGAAAAGACGCTCTGTGCTCTCAGTGGTTCTCAAGCTGTTTCTGTCTCCATGATGTTGCCCTTCCAGTGACCTACTTTATTCAGAATTTATTTCAAAAATAAAATATGCTTTTCAGACTACTTTGAAATTACTTTACTTGAGGATCAGCTTACCTTAAAATAAATAAAATTAATATAAATTTGTACAGTGATAATTGTCTGTTCCTGTTCCTGTCTGTTCCTTAGTTTCTAAACTAGAAGTTACTGCGATCACTCCACCTTTTTGTCCTGTATGATCTTAACTTGTAAGTAACCACACAATATTATGGTTTCATATAGTGTAGGATACATTTACCATAGTAACAGTAAGATATTGTCCCAGTACAACAGCATTCTTACAGCACTTTTGTCCCTTAAAATACAGATCAACTCATTTACAGTGATTGCCACATGAAACTGTTACTCTGTTTTAGAGGTCCAGCACAGCAGCCTGACCTACCTGTGTTTAAAGGACTGAGTTCATTCTCTGTTCTCAAAATTTCCCTAATTCATCTATTTCAGTGTAGTTTACTTTGTTCTTGCTATGTCCATACCTTTCTATAACCTAGCTCATACAGTTTAGACAGCATTATCTTAAAAATATCATGCTTTTATAATACCACGTAGCAATATGTGATCTTCAAAGATAAAATATTATATTGCTATTTTAATAGGGTTACTTGCCCTGATTCATCCACAAATTCAGCTATAAAATCAAGAAGTCAGATGTCTGTGCCATTCCCTGAAAAGCACTACCAATACCAAATTATATATTTCCCTCTTCCCAAACTGCAGCTAATTTTCTTCTGCTCCATATAGCACAAGCAACATTTTTTAAGTATCACAATACAGGCACCATTCAATGGAAGTTTTAATGTGAATTCAACACATTCATTAATTTAGCGGAATTTCCCCCAAAATGCACAGACTTGACAATGTGCAAGAAAGACATGTCTCATTGCATACAGTTTCTTAATGGCTGAAAATGTGTCAATTTTTCACTTTGTTGTTTAGCATTTATGGTGTTTGAAAGCCGGTAGTTTTGTTCTGCAACATGTTCAGAAGTGCTGAGGAAAAATAATTTCACTTTTAAATAAACATTAGAAGTCCCATAAAGAGGGAAAATAAAACTATTTGAAGGTATTGAAAATCATTGCTTTCAAAGCGATGAAACTGTAGAACTTGGAAGGTTAAACTCCGAGCTTCCTGCCTCCTTTCAGCTAAGAATTGCTCTAAAAGAGCAAGAAGTCCTGGGGATCTGGGTCCCAGAGCAGGCACTCATGGAAGATGTTTGGAAAGCAGGCAAGATTTCATAAGGATGTCATTAGCACTTTGTCAGAAGGGTTTTGAAATGGGTAAGCTTCTGGAAAATTTTTAAAACATTTGCTTTTTAAGGAATTTTCTGCTGAACTAAGTTTTAGAAGCGATTCAATGGGGCATCACTTTAAGCAAGGAAGAGACCATGATGTGCTTGAGATTTTCAAGTCCAAACCACAAAGCCATGTATTGTTAGTCCAGAATATTGCTGTGAACACAATGTAGCCTTCAGTATTATTCTGATGAAAAATGAACCCCTCACTCTGAATCCCCCAATGGTCTTTTACATTTGAAATAGGTCAATACCAACACAGAAACTCATACTCCTTCAGAACTTCTTTTTTTATTTTTCTGTAGTCTTCTATTCTCAAAAGATGTGTTTTTCTTTACAAATGTCTTGCATAGGAAATCTGAACTGAAAACTGAGCTGCATCAATTGGCATGTCTTATTTGTCTGTGTTTCTGTTTCTTGACTTCATGTGCTTAGGTCTTCAAAGCAGATCTTCAGGGCAAATTCTTGTGGATATCTATTCCCAAATACATTTCCCACAAATAGCCTGTAAGATATATTTAAAAATCAGATATTTTGTTTAACATTCTTTCTAGATGACCTTTCGCTTGTCACAGTGACCTCATCTTACCCTTTCTTCCTGTATCAGTGTTTGCTGATATCTGCTCCCTTCCTTTTTCCTTCACCTCTTATTCTCATTTAGCTCTTTTCTCTGCTCACACTACAAAAATACCTGGTTTCTTCTCCTAACTAAAATCTCCTAGCTTTCACCTCATTTACATCTATAATTTCCACCCATCTCTTTTCCTTATAAACAAGCTGAAGATTCTCTTTACAATAACTCCCTGGATTCCTTCCTTCTGGTGTTACCTTATATTCCCCATAAGTTCTCTTCTCCCTTTATGTTGCAGAAACCATAAATGGCAAATCCTTTGCTAAATCTCAATAGTCCTTCTACATCTTCAACTTTCTGGCCCTGTGAGTATTACTAACACTATCATATAGTCTCCTCTTGACCACCTTTCCTTTCTTGATTCCTAATAGTTCCCCTTCTTTTCTTCTCAAAGTGTCTTCTCTTTCCTTGCCTTCTCTAAACATTCCACAAGATTCCCTTCTCTTCCTCTTCCACCCATTGTGGATAATTTCATGCACTCATGCAAACAAATCACAGTTTCCATAATACAGAATCAGAGTTCTGTTCCATAGCAATTTATTCCAGACACAAGTCTTTCTATCCCAGTGAGAGTCTTGATAAGTCTCTGGGTATCACACTAATGGTGACTAAAAGCCCTGAATCAAATCATTTGTTCACAAATCCTTTCTCTTGTCTTCATCTTTGATTGTGATGAGCAACACTGATTTCAGCCTTGGATGTCCACATGCAGAAGTATGAGATCCTGTCTTCTCACCATGTCTCCCATCTGTGCTCCCAATTCAGCCCACACCATGTTTCCACATGCTCTCTCTAAACAATAGCCTTTATTGTGTCTTCTTACGGCTGAAGTTCTTGTCTAATGTTCATCTCGATTAGCGCAATGCCCATTCTCTGGCCCTCACAAAAGCAGTCTTGCCCTGCTCATTTCAGGCCCCAGCAACATAAATAATTTTCCTGGCCTGTTGTTCTGACTGTACCCATTATCTTTGAACCCTTTCAATGATCTGTTTTTTTTCTGGGACATCAAGCTTATTGTGATTCTCTAAACTTTCAAAGCCCTTCATGGCTTACTCCCAACTTGTCACTTTTTATTCACTATCAAAATATAAGTGCCCAGCATCAGTCGGCCCCAGATGCCAGCTTCAACTGATCAATTTGTTAAATTTTCCAACAAGCATCTTTTGTGCTTTCTCCCTTGCTGCCCCTCAGGCTTGAGAAGAGCCTGCATGTGCATTCATAAAACCAACTGTTATCCTCCTTTGAATCCCTTATTAAAATTCTCCTTTGCCAAAAACTTGAACATGGCTAGCTTACAGGCACATGGGAAGCACCCCCTGGTATGATCTTGTTATTCCCTTATTCTTATCCATCTGTGGTCACTGGCCTTATATTTCGATTATATTATTTTAAGCCATTTGGGACAGAGCACAGATGTTTCATGTTTCTCCAGCACTGAGTGTGCAGTGGTTCTAGACCACAATTTGGCCTGCAAGGTGCTGTGGTAACACAAATGAGAAAAAAAAAAATATAAAGAAAAGCAGCAGAGAGAAGCAGATAAGCAAGCAGGGCAGAGTGATTTTCTAACATTTTGTATGAACATTTGCAAGAAACTTCCTGGTAGTTTCAGTCAGTGCAGAAAGGAAGACTAGACAGCTTGTTCAGGTTTGGACAGCCAGGCACGGGAACAGGAACATGGCAGACAAATAACACCCTGGTAAAGACCTTTACATATTCATGCCTATAAGCTGAACACAGACTGTATTTTTTAGAAACATGGCTTTGAAACTGCTCACAGAGCCAAGTCAGTTACAGCAAACAGAGTATCAGACAGTTTAAGTTGGTTTGAGCTTCCAGCACATAAAAACATGCATACTTACTTTCTCCAGGTATCTAATTTATTTTATTTCAAGCTATTCAGTGATGCAATGATGATCTATTATTTACCTACTGTTTTCATGCACTCAACCCCACTAGGAGAGCTAAATTGTTCAATGTTTCCTTCCATTGTAATGCTGTTGAACAAAGTTTTATGCTAAATGCTTTGAAGGCAGATGTAGGATGGTAAAAAATGTAGCAGCTCAAGTACACACTGCACTGACTGTGTGCTTTCTGGGGGACTGTCCAGAACACTCCTGACCTTCCTTTAAAGAGATGTCTGGGAGCAAAAGTACCCTACACCCTATCCAAGATTTTAAAGTAACCACAGCAAGCCCTCTTATAATTAAGCTGCTCCACTCCATTCACTTTCTTTATAAGTTCACCGTAACCAAAATTGCAGTGAAAGAATTCAGGACCTTTACTCTCTTTCATTATAGCTAGACTTTTGCTACATGAGTGATTTTCAAAAGGGGAATTGTTAGTGATGGTTTTCTCCCTGGCTCAAAATTATAGCACCTATTTCTACTTCTGCACGCATAGCTCAGCAGCTCACTAGGGTGCCTGCTGCTTATGAGACAGTTTCTCCTGCTCTGGGCTGGCTTTACAGGACACGTCTATGACTTATGTATCTTAGACTTAGATACTTTTTAGGAGCTTCATCCTTTCACCTTTCTGAGATAAGGCCAAGTGCTGCAGGAAAAGAGCTCACTGATTAGAAGATGCGTGCTAAATGCAACAATCAACAATTGCTTTTGCAGCAGAGAAACAAAGGAAAAATATATTTGCCACATGAAAAGCTTTGGGTTTGTTTTGACTTAGATTAATTCAATTATGTTTAAAAAAAGTTAAATTCCAAGAATAAGAAATCAGTACATTTACATAGAGATTAGGTAATAAAAGGTCTGTTTCACTGTATTGTCATTGGATGTCATGGCTTTCACGTGAAGTGAGAATTACAAAATATCACTTTTAAGGAGATATAGGTGTCTTAAATTCCTTTCTCATTTCTTTCCTTTGAATTTCACCTAAAAGCTTAACTCCTTTGCCTTGCAATGTAGAGTGCTGTATGCATATAGAATTCTTATTGCCGTGCTTTAAAGCTGCAATGCCCTGCAGGCTCCCCCTCCCTCTGTTTTGTATCCTATTTGAAGACCTTAATGAAAGGGCCTGGTTCCAGAATCACAGCAGCTTGTCTGCACAACCAAATTCCATCTCCTAATGAGTTCCTCTAAATCTGCCATCAGGTGACTTTATTGACTGTATGATCATAATGAGGTAGCAGCTCACTTTCTGCAGTTCTGCTGGTTTCAAGCCTGAAGTTCTCCTCTGCTCCCGGACTTCAGCTGATATTTAATGATGAGGAATCAAGTAGGGGTTTAATGTCTGCAAGAAATGTCCCTGAAGTGCAAAAGGCCCCAGACAGCAGTCTTGAAACTTTCCAGAGCCATATGACTCTCTAATAGTACACTAACAAACAGGAAATCTGCCCATCAGTAGCTAATTGACATATCTGAAGGTTTAATTGCTTCCCTATTAGGAAAGGTGATGCAGTATTCGAGTTGTCATTAAAACAAACACACTCTTTAATACATGAGGATTTATCTGAAACACATATCCCTATCTAATCTCCAAACCCTTGGTTTGAAACTGTTCATCTCCCAACATTGTTTCACTGTTTCATTCCAGGGTAATTGGAAGATTATCCTATGACATGTGAATAGGTACAAGCTGTTGAGGAAAGAATGCAACCTTTAATGAGTACAGTGCAGGCAGCCCAGACATACATGGAGTCCCATTACCCTCAGAAGTCTAAGTGAAATTTCAGTGAGCAACAGCATCTTCCTACATGGCTGTAAAGTATCAGGCACACTTTTGTTCTCATATATCTAATAAGGGGATGGAAATGTGGCAAATGAAAGTGAAGACATCGCCTGCGCTGACTGTTTTGTCAGGGTTTTATCAGAGTTTTCTTTAACTTTTTCACTATACTCTTTAAATAGTTTCATTTGGTCCTTATTTGTTAAAAAATTTGAGGACGAAATTTTAATTACGTTTGAAATCTTCAGATTCCACTCAGTCCTGAACTCACCTGGAAGCCGAGCAAGTATCACTCAGGGATGGGCAACATTTATCTTCATTTTCATTTTTTTTTTCTCAGTTTTTGGTCTTTTTTTCACTTGAGATTATAATTGAGGGTGTCCGATCACCAGCAAAGAATCAAGCTCAGATGATTTGCAATATCCAATGTGGTTTTGCAGGTTAGATAGAAATTTTCAGATAAGCTGTAATTTTTTCTGACCTTTAGACTGAAGAACCAAACTGAAGCTGAGGTTCAGATCTTCTCTCCATGCATTTTGGTAAGAGGTAAGAATAACAGAATCATAGATTGCCAAGTGTTCTTTTGCTAATTTGAGGCATTTGGTGAGAGACCTAGCCCTTTCCATTTCTGCTTTAAACTTGAGGAGAGATATTTTTACAATTCCATTTTCACTGATCCAGTGTTTTTCACATTTTCCCCTCCAGACTTGTAGAATTCTCACATTGCTAGTGGGAATATGTGTGCATATATGTGAGTGTGTGTGTGTGTAATGTACAGCTAGTGTAATCCTTTAGGTATTAGGTCAAGACTGTTCCCAATCATACCCTCTCATAAATAGCACCTTTTAGCAGAACATCTGGAATAAGTATCAGCTACTACACTTTCCTCTGTTCTGTTTTACATTCATTCCATACCACTGAAAAAAGGTAGAGAGGCTGATAGTAAATATATCACTTCAGGCTCCTAAATTTTATGCTAATACATTAAAAAGCTTTCAGTTAGATACTAGTAACTCTGTGTATTATAATCATGTAATAGCATTCACTGTATTATAACTTCTGTAGCTCTAACTGCAATATAATTACATAACTCATGAACTTGAAGGGGGCCAAAATTGCCCACATGAAGAGATTCAGTGCTTCCATCAGAAATGGAAACAGTGAGAAGAAAAGTATGAATTAGAATAATGGGGAAAAGTATCTGTAAAGAAGGCTTTCAAGAGTGACCCTCTAAAGTAGGATTTGCCTAAAACTCCAGTGCTAGAAAACACTAGTATATGACTCCAGTTCTGAAGGGTGGTGGACCAAGGAAAGTGGGAAGGAAAGTCCATCTTCATGAGGCAACTAACCCTGCACCCCAGCTAACTCAGAGATGACCTCAGACATTTGAATGCATACACATGCAGTATGCCTGCGTTAGCTGCACAGTACAGCTAGAATCATGCAGGCAATGCTAGAACTGGTTTCAGTGTGCTCCTTAACCAAGTTTGGAATTCTCTGTACCTACAGCCACACATATGGTCTCAGAGCAGTCTCCCTACTGACTGGTGTGTCCCTACAGCAGCCTGGGTGGGTAGCCTCAGCATCCTCATTTTACAGCACTGTGTGTCAGGTCAGTTCTGAATTCAAATGGAAACCTAAATAGAAACTGGAGGTGGCTGATCCCAGCCAGCCCCCGTGAAAGCTGCCTCAAGGGCCTGCACTGTTGCTCAGCTCCTGCCTGACCAAGCTGCTACAGAGATTTCATTAAATTAATCTCAGTGGTCACCTAGATTGATACTAGAGGAAATAAATAGCTGAATACACTGCTCTGTTTCCAAAGAGAAATAGCTATCCATGTTTCACCATTCCAATAGCACCCTACCTTGGAGGTGTGAACATCTGTTGTCATGGTTATTTGAGAGCCAGCTGGCATTTTCAGGGCAGTGGAAGTAGTAACGTGTGTCACTGACCTGTCTCTTAAACCCTTTCACTGATGTTAGGTGAACTTCCCTGGGCCCACAGACATTAATTTTTATTTGAGTTGAAATTCAGCCATCTTTGTGTTGCAGATGCTGTCAAGCATTTAGGGAACTGAACTGACATCAAGGCAGTGTTTTTGTCATTAGAGTTTGTGAGACAAAAACCCAGTAAGTAGGATTTTGGACTGTTTGCTCTAGAAGCGTATTATTCTTTCACAAAATATTGTAAAGAACATAATTTAAAAGCCCCACATATTAAATCTCCTTAGTCTTCTTAACACTAAAATCATATCTATATATCTTCTTTTTACCGGTATGAAACATTGCATACAGGAAAAAAAATGTCCAGTCTTGCTTGGGCCTACAGGATTTCAAATTTTAGAAAGCCTGCACCATCAGAAGAGCATTCCAGAGATCTGTGGGACCAGGAATTCTGTTTAGGTGGAATAAAATAACCATTCCTGTTTTGATTTCATATGTCTAGCATCTATGGCATGCATACAGCAAGACATTTTCTCTTATTTTGCCCAACAGAAATTCCAATAAGGGCAATCAGTACAGCGGTGTTCTACTGCGTCCCTTTTGCTGCAATCCCAGATGAAAATACTAGCTTGCTTTTTCTCCTGTGATTTGTAGGAAACAAAGAAGGGAGACTGTTCTATGTTCTGACAGGTCTAGAGGATTTCATGCAAAATGCAACAAAATACTAAATGTAAAGATCAGCCATGCCTTGGCTCAGTCATGGTTGAGAACCAACACAAGAGAAGCCAAATCAAAACCCAGAGATCTCAGAAATGATTGTGTGCAAGTTCTGACTAGTTTTGATACTTTCCTAAGCCCTGCTGTTTGCAGCTCCAAGCCTTTTTTACTGTATCCCACAAACAAATTGTGAGAGAACTAATCCACGTGGTGTGCTTTATTGGAGGTGTTGGTGAGATTCCCTTATAAGTGTTCTCCCACTTTGTATCCAGGAGCAAGCGGTGGGGCAGGTGCAATAGGGAGACTGATTTGAGCTCCAGAGAGAGCAGAAGTGAATATGTCTTTTAAACCTCCAGTGCTAGAAAACACTAGTATATGACTCCAGTTCTGAAGGGTGTTGGACCAAGGAAAGAGGAAAGGAAAGACCATCTTGGTGAAGCAACTAACCTGGCTGCACACCACAGTTGCTCCAGGGCAATAGTGAGATCAGCCACGGGATTACAATACCACTCTCTGGCCAGTCTCTTGTCTTCTCTTTCTTGTCTGATATTCACTCTGGAGAAAAATCAACATTTTTCCTATGTTTTTGTGTGCATAGAGATACAGAGATGAGGCTTCACCAGTAGACACTTCTTAGCACTACCTTGGTGTTGCTTCTGACAGAGGAGTTCATGAGAGTCCATTATTTTTATCAGGGTAGTTCACTAGGAAGAGACACATTTGGAAGCAATTAAAAAATAATGGGCCAAACTCACTCTAATATAACCCCACTGAACTAAGTTACTGAGCTTAGCCTGGGGAATTAATTTTATTGCTTCAACAAGAGTTTTGACCTCATATGTTTTTTCCTTAGTCTGCTTTAGACTTGGAAAACTGAGTTTAAGACTGTTTAATTGTTCTGTCTCTCACCTTTACATGGTGGTGATTCCACTTCTATAAATATAAATGTTGTGCACAGCAATCTTACTGATCACATAAGGCAGAATACAAGATTTGGAATTTTTTCCTAGGCATGAAAGTGATATTTTATATAATTTTTAGGAGTAATTGTTATTGTTATTTGCAATACACTTTAAAGGCTGCAGTTAGATTGGGGTTTCTTTGTATTTATTATAATATCAGAATAGGGAATCTTTCTCTTCACAGAAATAGAGGAAAACAGTAGACAGCAATATACTGTGACAAATAGGAGTGGGGTACTGCTGCTGGCCATCTGGGTCTTCAAGGTGCCACCACTGTCCCTGGTAGAAGCGCCTTTAAAAAGGCACCTTGGCACTCCAGGTGCACAAGCACTCTTGGGTGGGGGGAGAGTGATTTCAGCTCTTAGCTAAGGAGAGAGTGATTTAACTCCTTGTGAGAAGCTGACAAGGCAGCTTTGCTTTGAGGGAAGGTCAGGTGACACAGGGAAGGATCACATGAGGCGTGTTCTTCTTCTCCTCAATGTTCTTTACTGAAGAGCTCCAAGGTCTGAAGAGCCAGGGTTGAGGAAGAGCTCAGAGGCTCAGGAGAGCTCAGCTTTTATTCACAAGTCTGAGAGCAGGGCTAAGAGCTAGGAGCAATAACAATTCGACACAACGTAACTGGCACATGTAACTACAAATTTAGGAAGAACAATGTGCATGGGAAGAGCAAAGGCTCTCGGGGTGATCACTTTACTCCCCCTAACTGCAAGGCTCCTTCTCCAGGAGACTCCCTGGAGTGAGTTTGGTTGCACTGGGACAGCCTGTGGGCTGTAGGACTCCCTGCGTCTGAGAGGCCTCAGAGAATCCTCACACATCACTCTCCTATCCATGGCAGAGCTGTGCTGCCTGGGGTAACTTGCAAGATCGTGATATGCCTCAGTGCAAACAAAATTAATTAGATTTGGAGTAATGAAACTGACAGCTAAATAGAAGAATTAATCAAATGGACATTCATCTCTTGTCTGAGCAGGTCAAGGGATTTGTCCAGTACCTTAGGCATCTCTGTTTTTTGTTGTTGACACAGATGAATAATTAAAGACTATAGGGTGTGAAGTCTACCACAGACTCTTGGCAACTGGTAACTAGCCACTATGTGTGCTTTATTAAAATTCTGCTTAAATTATTGGTAGTGCTACACTAGCAGTAAGAACAAACTGATCAGCATCATACAGGGTCATTTGCTCCTTCCTGCTCCTGCTTACTAATTAATTCTGGCTGTAGTCGTTCATTGAGGGAGGTGCTGGAGGCATACAGATGCTGTGATATATTCAAGTCATACATCAAAGGAGGTTACTGAACTATTAGCCTTGAAGAAAGGATCTCTGGCAAGATTATTAACATTCATGCTTCTCCATCCTGGATTCTTTCTTTTGTTTGGATGTACACCAAGAGTTCCTTGTGTACACCTAGCTTTTCCTGTGTTGCTGTTTGTGCTGGCAATCTCACAAACTTCTATGAGCTATAGAGGCGATAAGCACAGTGCTTGCCTTGTGCAGTTCTGGGGATAGATAGCTAATATTTTAGTGCATTAGTCCTACATGAGCTTTGTATTATGCTTACAGCACACTCTCTCCAGGGTTATTTGCCTGTTAGCACCACCATGAAAGCAATGTTTGCATTGCTAACACTTCAGAAGTGTATGCTTCATCTTACCTGTTATTTCCCATGTCTAATGTCATTTGCTAATCTGAGTCTTACTATTTTTTGGAAGCCTAGTTCTTGTATATATTCCTTAGCTAGATGAAGCTGCAAAGCTATCATGTTTCTGTTGGAGAGGAGGCGGAAGGGAATGTAATTTTTGCCACGATTTGCTTTCCTTACACTTTGAGTATTATGTTTTACATGACTAGTCTAATCTAAGAAGATTTTAGTTCCTCACAACTCTAAAATCTTTGAGTTGGAGCAATTTAGCTATAAATGAATTCAAGAGTGAGAGAAATACAGCAGAAGCTGAGATGAGGATCTGAAAGAGAAAATATCAATAGGCAGTCTGAAGTCCCAGGGAAGTATCATACAGAGAGTATGATCAGCAAAGGTTTCAGGATGAGTACTGCAGAGCCAGGAACTGGAGGACAGTAAGGCTTCAAAGCCTGGGAACCCTGGAGGCAGTGAGATCCAACACACGACTGAACTGAAAAAGGATGACAGAGAGAACCAAGGGAAGATTGGAAAAGGCAAGAATTGCACCCATATGAGATATGTCATGTCCTGATTTCGTTTATGAGAGTTAAAGGTTCATTATGTCTTGAAATGTAGGGGTTTGCACAGGTAAAAAGTTGTATATCTATTCAATGATTGCTGTCTTAAAAAACAGGAAAAGTCTTTGGAGTTGTTTGAAAATGGGAAAAGAAAAGTAGGTATACATAAAATTCAAGAGAAAGATATAGTCTTCATTGTAAACCTTTGCTTTTATTGAGAAAGCCAATGAGAGTGCCAAGAAAGAAAACTTAAATTTGGATGAGCTGTCTCTTTACATTAGTATCCTTAAGTATCCTCAAAATGAGAATTAAAAAAAGTGCTGGCTAGTAGGAATTTAGGAAGTATTTTTCTTTTAGCTAGTGCACATTCATTAACCAAAAATCAATATTTTATGGAAAAAAGATCAGTTCTGAACATTTCTCATTTCGACATTTTGGGAAAATATTTTGAAGATATCAAAATACTATTTTAATGGTGTTAAAAAGCTCTGCCCTCTTCAGTGTAAAATTTTACTGGTTTGAACGTTTTGGGTGACCAAATGAAATATTTGATGTTTTTCATCTCCGTCTTATTTGAGAATTTTTTCAAAATATTAAAAACTTTCAGAGGACAAGAACATTATTTCCAACCAACCCTCACCATGTCTGGGGTCTATTCCAACAGCAGATAATTTACTTATCTGTCCCATACAGGCATGCACTGATTTGAGCTTACTCCAGCTGTTTGAACTGTCTTCTAAAACCCCAACACCATGGACTCACAAGTGAAAATAATTTCTTTTAATTTCTCTCTTAAATATCATCAGTTTAAAAACTTTTGAAGCAGAAGCATCCTGGCTCAGAGCTGCACAACAGTTGTGAATGAAAAAGGAGCTACTCCTGGGACATCTCCAAATAATATTCAAATACTGAACCATGAATAAATCACAGTCAGGAGCGCTTGACTTTGCTTTTTTACTAAACCTTTACATAGGGAAGTATTTATGGATCATTTTAATCGAAAAAAAAGCTCTTAAGCTTTTTAGAATAATCCATTGATGCCTCAACCTTTTTAGATACACTTAAAATCAACTGTTGCCATTTATGTCTGCAGCCATGAAAAAAATGAGACTATTGTTTGAATGCTTTTTCATTTATTTTCTCTTACATTGTTTGCCTGCTGTCTTCTATGTGTGACTATCGGAGAAAAGTCATACAATTTTGGAAGAGGTGGAAATTTTAAATTATTTTGTGGCCTAAATCTGATTGCTATTGGTCCATGAAACAAGAAAGTTAGTAAGTCAAAAGTAGGAATTGGTCTGATGGTAGAACACGTAAAACCAGTAAAATCAGAGAATCTGGAATAGAAAATAGATATTACTAAGATGTGAAATTCAAGAAATATTTACTTAATTGTCTTCAGTTTTCCTATATTCAATTAATAAGAAAGTGTGTTCCCCCCCCATTTGTTTAATTTTGCAATGAGGGGAAAAATTCAAGCTTTTAGTTGAAACCCTAAAATAAGAAAAAATCCAAACCTGTTTTTTTTGTGTTTTCTTGTTTTGTTTTGGTTTGGTTTTTTTGTGGTGGGTTTTTTTTGGGTTTTTTTGTTTGTTTGTTTGTTTGGGGTTTTTTGTTTGTTTGTTTGGGGTTTTTTTGGTTGGTTGGTTGGTTGGTTTTTTTTGAGGAGAATGAGGAAAGGACAGGATAAAAGAAAGCCAGTTTGATGACCATTTTTGGAAATTCCCATTAATTCACATGACATAGAATAGCTCCAAAAGTTTAACTTAAACTGTTATGAATTCACAATATTTTTGGGAAGGATTAAGGCAATGAAATAAGAACTCAGATGCATTGAGGCCTTTGCAACATACTGAGTTCATAAGGGTGTCTCCCCCTGCTCACTGAGGTAGAGAAAATCAGGATGAGCTTTTGAAGGTGACTGACACTCGGTCAAGGTCTGGACTGTGAGTTTGGCACAGTATGTGGCCTAAAAACAGTGGTTATTTCTTCCTGTCATAATCTCACAGGCTAACAGCCATAGAACAACCTCAAGCACTGAAATGTGAGCAGATCTGAGATCTGTAGGATAGGAAACAAGATGGATGTCAATTCTGCTTAGACCAAGAAAAGCAGCAAAGATTTGCAGTTTCACTCAGAAGAAAAGACATTTTAAGGCCTCTCTTCTAAGGCCTCAGAGTGCCCACAGCTGGCATGAATTAAGGTAAATTCAATCTTTACCTCAAAACCTGAATTCCTCAAAAATAACACGTGGTCAACAGCATAATCTAGTGCTAAACCTTCTGACCAATTTATCACACTTTCTGACCAGTTTCTCATTTGCAACTCATCATGCAGTGATCGTCTATTATGTGTAAAGCAAAGTCTGGTACAGCTGATGAGAATAGCACTAATCTTCCTCTAAATGGCAAGAACTGCTGCCTCCTTCACCACTTAGTATCATGACATGCATGAGTCGTACAAGGTAACTAAAAAGCTCTGGAGCCTACTGGGAAGTTTTGTATCATGATGATTCGAGCACTTTGAATCTCCTTCAGGAATAACTTCTCCTGAGTGTGCTAGACACTGGGAAACATGCACATTTACAGAGCAAAAGCTTAATTATATAATATACATAATGTACACAAATATGCACAGTATGAGTAAAAAGGGTTTGCACATGTGGGAATTTCAAAAGAAAGCAACAGCGCAGATATAGTGGCATGTTTTGTAGAGCAGATAGAGTGGCATGTTTTTGTTTTGAGAAGGGAAACAGACACTGGTATGCCTCATGAAATGCATGTATCAAGTATTTCTCTATTTTTTTTTTACTTTTTGGAGCAAAGAAGCTAACTATCTAGAAAAAAAATTAAAATTATGTTCTGAAGCTCCATGAATAGTCTAACAGTCTTCACAGGTTGTTATTGAAAAGTTACTTAGTACAGGTGGTTTTGCAATGATGCACTGAAAAAAATCCATGGTGTTTAGTGGCTCTTTCAGACATCAACCTGTGGAAGGTGTAATGTTCCTGCTCAGGGCTGCAACATAGAACATACTGGCCAGACACAAGGCTTTGGACCAGAGCTTCAGACAGGAAAGGCCTGTTGTCTTTGGGATGCATGAATATTAATTGGCACTAGCACTTTGGTGACATTTTCATGGGCTCAGCGTTCTCTTTCTAACCAATACTGCCCGCCGCTTGAATTCAAAATATGCCTTCTCCAACAAAATGGGTTTCCAGAACATGCCAACCAGCTCCTTTAGGCTAATTCCAGGGGAATGACTGTTCCTGTTGCCCAGACAAGAGTGGGCATAGGCAGCACACAGCCCCACTCCCAGATGGGTCCATCTGACATTCTTTGCAGAGAAAGCCAACAGCCTGGAGATCACTTATCATCAGTATGAGGGATGGTGGCCTATCGAGGTTATGGCTGGTGACCTACTGCCTGGAGGCTAGGCAGAGGGCAAAGGGGCCACAGTGACTCACACTGCTGCTGTCCTGCAGGAAGACTGGACTGTACTGTGGTGTAATGGTAGCTGCAGCCATTCCTGAGCAAAACTGGTCACACTGAGCAGAGCTGCAAGATGCAGTTAGAGCCAGCTGCCTTGCTCTTCAGTTATGAGCTCCACTGCGATGGTCATGTAGGCACATCCGTGTCTGTCAGGCAAAGTGGACTCTCGAGAGCCAGCAGAGAAGTGGAGGGCTGCTAGGGAATCCTGAATTACCCAGTTCCGAGAACAGATGGTGTTTCAGCTCCAGCAAAGTCAGCTCAGCAACCTTCACAAACTCTGAATGCACCTGAAAATACATAAAGATCTTCTCTCCCACAAGTGTTACTTGACATCCTCAAACTGCAGATTCCCACCCTTGTGCCAGCTTTGAGCTAAGGACTTATTCAAGTGTTTAAAATAATACCGCTCCACCAAAGCAGTATTTTCCTTCGCCCTATCAGTTCCAGCTGCAGATTCCCATCCAGTCCCTGTTTTGAGTTACACTTCAATAAATGTACTTGCAATTGAAATCATCTTTCCTTTTTGTCCTCTCTGCACTACAGATTCCCACACTGACTCCTCCTTCAAGCCACAATTAATACATAATTTATGTCTGAAATAAAAATCACCTCCTCGTCCTGCCTTACCCATTCCAGCTGCAGTTTCCCACTGCCATCCCTGCTTTGAGCCATGATTAATACATATGTTTAAAATAAAATAATAAAAAAGTAATCTTTGGCCTCTGCTCCCCAGCTGCAGGCTCCCATTCCTATCTTATCCTCTATTTCCAGCCTGTGAGCTCTCCTAGCGTTACCTCCCAGACAAAGAGGGGGCCTCCCCCACATGGCAGCAATGGTCTGTGATGTGGTGTTGCATTTTAGTTAAATGGTATGCTCTGTCTCACCCCTCCGAAATGTATGGTTTGTTCCAAGTCTGTACCCTCCCCTGAAGTTTCATGTATCTGTAATCCCATTGGCCCGAGAAATTATTCCGCCTTACTTTGAATCTGCCTAAAAGCTGTGCAGGGACGGGGCCCTGCCTCTTTTTTGCTCTTTCCCTCTTTCTCTCCCTCTCGCTTCCTGGGGAGTTCAGAGGCCTCTAGAGGCTCTCCCTTCTTCCCTTCTTCCCTTCCCTTTCCCTCTCCCTTCTCCCCTTCCCCCTCCCCCTCAAAGGCCATGCAGTTCCCACAAGGCAAACTCCNCACTGCAACACTGTGAGGCATTTCTTCATGGATCACTTCGATCTCCTTCAAGGATCAAACCCTACAGCATGTGAGGGGGAGGTGGCCATAAGCCTTTCTTACATCACAGACATTTTCAGGAACAAAGGAAGAAAGTGCAGTAAGTTAACAGTCACCAAAACAGGGAGCTGCCCATGAGAGACACGTCTGGGATTTTCTCTTCTCACCCTGTGAGGTTTTGCTGTTCTGTCCAATGACAATGGGCTAAGCCTCTACTTCAATTCTGCCTCAGGAAAGATTTGCAATTGATTAAACAGAGCCTGAGTGACTGCATAACCTGGTGTGAGATTTGGCCTCGCTGCATAGCCCATGGCATTGGTTCCGGTGGATGACTCTCCCTGTGGAGCTGACAGGATCCTGGGTAGTAGTCAGCTCATAATCCCTTGTCCCCCCATTCTGTATAAATTTATTTACACAAAAATTCTTTCACACATGAAATTTATCACAAGTGTTGTGTTACACTGAAAAAACCTCACATCTGTCTTTGCCCTTCTTCAGTGAATGAAGCATCAGTAGTCTTCAGTGGGATAGAAAAGGGGCTACCACTGGTGCTGGCAGGAGGAGAGGACAGCCTGGAATTTTTTACCATCAGACTCAGAGGAGTAGTTGTCAGGGTTGACTCTCTGAGTGCCATTCAGATGGGATCAAAGTTTGAGGCTGTTTTCCCTGTTGTTTGGATGTTTACCTGAATTAACACCTGAAACTCTTCATACTACCTGCATCTTCATATTTTTCTCTACTGTCTTCAGCAGACATGAAAAAACTTTTTGTTTGGGAAAGGTGAGGACAGAGAGAAAAGGGAAAGGACCAGGAAGGGCCTGGGGTATATTTCCAGTCAGGGAATGAAAATGAGATATCCTGTAACTTCAGTGCCTCCCCAGGCCTCTGGTATAGGCAGTTTGTCTATGCACCGTGGCTGTACAGAAAAAGCTTGAGGCTGACAAAAAAACTTTGTTCTGGACTAGGGCTGTGGGATTCCATTGTGGGAAGACTTGCTGCCATTCTTGCATCTGCTCCTCTGAGGGACTCATGCAGAAAGGGCAGGATAATGGGGCACTCCTGTCTTGACTCTGCTGCCTCTGGGACAGCCCACTCTCATCACTCTTGTTAGCTCTAACTGCTTTTATTACAGCTACATGACCAATTTATTTCTGTTTTATTAAATAATTTTCAGATGGCACAGTTAGCAGAAGTAGCTACTTGTTGGTTGAAAGTAAATGAGAGAAGAGAAGCAGTGTGAGTCGGCCCACAGACAGACAGCTAGGTGACGGGCCCTGTGTTGCACATGATATATAATCTCATATTGTCTTTACCTCAACCTATGTATTTAGCTCACGGGTCTCAGGGAACTCATCCGGGAAGGGTTTCTCTCCTTTTTTTTGTTTTTGCACTATGCCTAGTACATTAAGGCCTGAGTGCTAGTTTGGTACCTAGAAGTACTGCTATAATTTGCAAAATGGCAATTGTTCAAAATTACAGGAATTTGGGATTAAGTTTGGTTTGTTCATTAAAACAAATATCTAAAATCTAAATTCTAAATCCATCTGTTAATTGGCTTCTCTGACAAAGGAAGTACTTTTTTTAATAGAAGTAACTTTGAGATGAAAACACTAGTAGAAGGTATGTGGCAGCAGATTCTGCTTCAGATATGTTTCTCACTGCACCTCCTGGGAAGAGGGAACAGTTTTTTTATTTCTTAAAGCTAAATCCAGAAAAATATCCTCTATTCCACTTGCCTCAGTGGACATTGAAGCCCCTTCCAGGCATGGAGGAGTGTCAACAATCCTACCCTGCAAGCATATGAGACTTGATCTTCTCCATGAAAACAAGGGGGGGAAAAATGGTGAGGAAGGAAGCAGCAGTGCTGGGAGGCTTGGTTGGGGAGATGCACACTTTTTTTACTTAACTCATTAGTGAAGGCCTTTGAGATCTATTCATGGAAAGTCCTGCAGAAAAGGTTGGCATTGTTAATTAAAGCTTTCATCTCTTTCTTACTTGGTAGGAGATGAAATGCAGCTGTTTCCTAACAGCTGTAAAGATGTTGGGCCATAACCTTGGTTCTGTACAAGTTACCTGTCCTGCTTATCAGCCATGCTTGTGTCAGCTTTCATTTCTGCATTCTGCATTGAAAAGTTTCTGTGGCACTTGTTTTAAATAGTGTCACTTGCCTAAGAACAGCAGTGACAAAGGATTGCCTAAGGTGTACAGACCTGGTGAAGCATACCCATACATTACACAGCACTGCCCTCTCCAGTTGCTCACACCCTGACAAATTTGCCAAGCAAAGCTGTTGGAACTCCTGCTTCAGCTGCTGGGCACAACTCTCTGGAAGGACCTGAACTCTGCATGTGGACAGAGCATTACCAAGGGGCAGGAGAGAAGTTCTGGCCCTGCACTGCTGGGTCCACACTCACCGGGTTTCACTAACAGGCACATTACCCTCCTGCTGCCTGAAAAATTTAGGTTGCAATTTTGCTTGAATGCAAGGAATTTATTCAGTCACGTCAATGTGCTGAGGACTGAGCAAACTCAGCTGGTTTCTGCCATGGTGGAAGGTATGTTAATAATAGGCACAGGGGACCCATAAAGCTCTGAGGACTGAGAAATCAGCCATGGCTCATACTGAGTGTCACTACTGCTGCGAGTTCAGTCAATGTGCATTCAACAAGAATGATCACTTACATATTTAAATTTTGATTATGTATGAAATGAAAGGGGGAAAGAAACCAAAATGAAATTAGGATTTAATAGCTGTTTTGTAGCTTTTGAGGCATTTATGAACACTTTGTGTATGATGGATAATTCTAAAAATATGACTTTCTCAAGAAAATCAGTCCATTTTGCAACAGTAATGAATCATGATATACAGTAGTCCAAACACTGCTTGCCAGCCAGCTACCTTAAAACAAGATGCTAAGGGATTTTTTTTTTTTTATTAGATAATGAGCTGGTTGAAATTCCTTCAGCTTTACCGAAACAGAAGTTAGCAATTTCAGACATATCAGATGATGCATCAATTTTCTGTAAACAGAAGACTGTGCAACCCACTTTATTGAAAAGGCCTTTATACTGAGCTAGATTTAATCTCTCAATTTGAGAAGCAGCCCCATGAAATAAGATGTTTGCATGCAAAATCTCCCAGATTTCCAATGGAAATATAAAACAAAGAAGAGCATGTTCCCTTGGGGACTGCACCTATCTTGGATTAGATTTTCTCTGATGTTTTTGCATCGTATTACCAATGGCTTCAGGGAAGTGAAACAGCACTTTTCTTTCTTGAGAACAAAGACTTGCAGAGTTAAAAAAAAATGTTAATATATTTAAAGCACTTTTGGCCACGGTTCTTTTTATTACTCTGAGTATTCTGGACAAAAAAGGTATCTTATTGTATTATTTTATCATCTATGTTAATGATATTTGCATTTAAGGCTACAGCCTGAGAATTCTGTAAAGGAAAATGATTTCTAAATGAGCACTTTCTGTTTCCCATGGACATAGCTGTTTTAATTATTAGTACTGCTCCAATAATACAGATCTGACTCCAAAGCACACAGGAATCCTTGAAAGTATTTTCCTTTGTAGTATGGGGTTTTTTGGTTTTGTTTTTTTTTTTTAACTCCATGGATTTTGGAAAAGATCTGATGGCCACACATGGTATGTATGTAAAGTTTATTGAAACTATTGGAGATACAGGATAAGGATTGTGTTCTCCTACCCTAGATTTCAGTTGTGACATCTTCCCCTATTTGCATGAGTTTTTTCCTTGGTAACTATATTTGGCATTAGATCAGTTGTAGGAGCACCCAGTGCAGTAGGTTTTGCTCATGTGGTGTGTCCCACTGGATGCAATGGGTAGGTGCCATGAGACAGAGCAGCACCAAACACTTTCAGCCTGTTCAGATCTAAGGGAAGTACTTTGCTTTTCTTTGCTTAATCAATGTAGCAGATAGTTGTTATTATTATAAATTAATTAATAATTTAAAAATCCTCATTTGTTGATAAATAATTTAAGAATGTGGGCTTTGTCTTCCCTGTTTGGACAATGTGAATTAATTAAGCCCTTTGCAAAGAGGTAATACTTTTAAATACTTCAGGTGGAAAGACTCAATTTTGTGTTTAAAACACTCAGTTGACCTGAACATGCTTTAATCCTGAGAAGTGTTATAATGCTTTCTTATAATGTTATAAGTGCTGTAATGCTAAATGCTTAGAAAAGGTATTTTTAATAGATCATCCCTTTCCCTCAATAAGAGATTAGCAAGAGGTGCTATAATTTAAAAATAGATTAAATAAAACCCATGAAAGTAGATTGTCTGGGAATTTATATTCAGCCTTTTTAGAATATTCAGTAACAGTGAACATGCAATGCTTTGGAAAACTATCCAGGGAAAAATCAATACAGAAACAGATTTTCTGTAGGAAGCTCATTTGATTTTGGAATTAGTGACCTCAGAATGGTAAGAAAGCAAAGAAATGAGCAATTTGTTTTGGTTTTCTTCATTCTTCAGGGAAGTGAGGGGAGAGATTTGGTCATTGCTACAGCTGGCAAGAGTTTCTGGATTTCGGATTAAGGATATTTAAAACAAAACCAAGAGCTTGGGAATTATGTACCTACAATTCAACCAGTTAAAAACAAACAGCTAATTCTTTGATCTGAGTAAACACCACAAATACTTATACTAATCTGCAGGAAATATCAAAATTGTTCAAAGTATCTGCTAGTCTAGAAGAAAACCATAAATTAATCTGTATACTAGTATACTAGCGCTAAAAACAATTGTGGTTTAACATTTTGACAGGTCAGCACTGACTGAAGAGGTTTCACCATATTCCTTCAAATTATTTTGAATCAAACAAACCAGACTGTAGACACAACACTAGTAACTCCTCTGAAAAAATGGTATGAAATACCTTCCTGAAAGTCACAGTCCTTAATTTTCTTTAAAAGGCTAAGCAAAGGGCAGAGCTGAAAGAAATCTTGTATTGAAGGCTGATGAAAATAATTTGGAAGTGAAAAGGAGTCAGAAACTGAAGCATAATAGACTTGAAAATAGCACCTGGATTGGCATGGTGGAAGGTAGTTGCTGAGAATAGAACTACATGTTTACTTCTCTTTAAATTTTACATATCTGCTGGTTCAGCCACCAAGGTTGCTCTTGAAGCATGTCAGTGCTTCATGTCATTTCCACTCCCAGTTCATAATGTTCCCAGAGAAGTACAAGACAAATTAGCCCACTCAGCAAGATGATGGGTTAACAAAAAAAAGAGGAGTGGGAAGAACCAAGCCACAATGCCATGGATCGTGCAGCAATAGCTGTTTCTATTACCTGCAAGATGAGATTTAAATTTCATAAGGTCAAGGAACACAATCAAGCCTACTGCAGAAAGTAAACGACAACAGAATACTACTGATTAGCACTTCCTCTGCTTGTGTTCCTGGACAAAAAAAAAAAGCAAGGGCTTCTTGGACCTCTGGATATGGAGAGTAGTACCCACCAATTAAGAAACCAGATAACCTTCTTGTAAGTTGCTCAACCAGCTATCTGCAAGCCATGTAAACAATCCTTTGAGTAAAACTGTTGTTGTAAAGTAAATCAAGGAAGATGGAGTAGAATTAAATTTCATGTCTCACATATAAAAGGCAACATCACTAATATTGTGTGCAAAGGCACTAAAAATACTTGTACAAAGCAATACATAAATGTACCCATCCTATTGCTGTGCAGACATTCCTGGGTTTATATCCAGTAATAAAGATCTTTGCAGTGTTTTCCCAAATGGTTAACATGAAACTCTACCTGTTCCATATAAAATCACTTTGAAGAACATCTAAATTTAAATTTAAGAGCAGTATAGTTCTGCTCTGCATTAATTGCCCTTCAATTTCTCACAAATGCCTTCATGTTTCAATGTCCATACACAAAAAACATGTAGATAGCTGCAAAATCTGTGTGTACATGTATACATATCTAATGAATATGAGATAAATGGACACATATTTTTTATACCAAACTCTGTTTGTAATCCAACATTGCTACCTATATCTAATATGATAATCAAAAAATGATATTAAAAAAGAACTGGTGTTTTAATTTTGTCAGTGCTAACATTCAACCCTTGAAAGGAGTTCAGCTCAGCTGACCTGGGGCCTCAGCCTTGAACTGGTGGTCCTTATTCCTTTCATAGCCCATGGAGAAAAATACATACTTGTATCATATCCTTCACGTCTTTCTAAAGTCAACACCTTACACAGCCCTGATGAATCTCTCCTTGCATGATTCTGTCTGTAAGTTATCTGCAGAGTCCTGACAAGGATGCCAGAAATGCTACCAGTCTAAGTAGTCATGGTGAACACCTAAGTGGGATGTGACTAAGTCTGGACTCAGATGATATAAGTGGAGGTCTGACCCTCCACAGAAGAAAATAAAGCAAACCAGAGCCAGGCATTAAATATTCAAATTGTATAAAGTTGCCAAGTCCTCCTGAAGCTCACTGTTTCAAATTACTGGATACCTTTAATTGGCTTTGTATTTTTTATCCCAGTTCTCCTTTCCTCATCTGTAAAACTGAGACAATTGCCCCACTGCATCTCATATTTCAGATATGAGTCTCACCATTTTAAAAATGTTTACCCAACTCTTGCTCTCATAACAGCTCACAAGTGAGCCTACAAGGAAATTAACAATTCTGTATTCACTGTAGGGCCTGCTGATATGTATTAAATAAAGCCTGGGGCTTCATGTCATCTGGGGGAATAAAAATAAATAATGGATGCTTCTCTGAATTGTAGAGCATCACAGAGGAGTGACACTAGCAGAAGACTAGAATAAGAGACAGGCAAACTAATGTCTTAAATTCCAATGTTAAACATAGTGAAGTGCAAACAGTATCATATATTTGTGCATATACCCATTCAGATATATTTTCTGTCTACTTCTGTGCTATATCATGGCTTTTAGCATACAGAACAAGTAGGAAGAGCTTGAGAGGAATTATATCTAAGATAATTAATTTACTTGTACACTGAACACCAGTGTATAAGTAAATACAGGAAAAACCTCCATTTATATAAACACACCCTCTTCTGATTTTCAAAAAACTGGGCTGATCACAACCAAGAAAAAAATACTACCAATATTACACAAAATCACAGAATCACAGAATGTGTAGGTTGGAAGAGACCTTTGAGATCATCGAGTGCAACCCAGCCCTGACACCTCAACTAAACCATGGCATCGAGTGCCACATCCAGTCTTTTTTTAAACATACCCAGGGATGGTGAGTCCACCACCTCCCTGGGCAGACTATTCCAGTACTTAATCACTCTTTCCATGAAAAACTTCTTCCTAATATCCAACCTATATCTCCCCTGACGCAGCCTGAGACTGTGTCCTCTTGTTCTGTCAGTTGCTGCCTTGAGAAAGAGACCAACCCTCACCTGACTACAACCACCTTTCAGGAAGTTGTAGAGAGTGATAAGGTCACCCCTGAGTCTCCTCTTCTCCAGGCTAAACAACCCCAGCTCCCTCAGTCATTCTTCGTATGGCTTGTTTTCCAAGTCCTTCACCAGTCTTGTTGCCCTCCTCTGGACACACTCAAGCATCTCAACGTCCTTCCTAAACTGAGGGGCCCAGAACTGGACACAGCACTCAAGGTGTGCTGTCACCAGTGCCAAGTACAAGGGAAGAATGACCTCCCTGGTCCTGCTAGCCACACCATTCCTGATACAGGCCAGGATGCCATTGGCCCTCTTGGCCGCCTGGGCACACTGCTGGCTCATGTTCAGCCGGCTGCTGACCAGTATCCCCAGGGCCCTCTCCTCTTGGGCACTGTCCAGCCACACCGTCCCCAGCCTATAATGCTGCAGGGGGTTTTTGTGGCCAAAGTGCAGGACTCAGCACTTGGACTGATTAAACTTCATCTTGTTAGACTCTGCCCATCCATCCAACCGTTCCAGATCTCTCTGCAGAGCCATCCGTTCTTCCAACAGATCAACACACGCTCCCAGTTTAGTGTCATCTGCAAATTTACTAATGAAAGATTCAATACCCTCATCCATGTCATCAACAAAAATATTGAGCAGAACTGGCCCCAGCACAGACCCCTGAGGGACACCACTGGTGACTGGCCACCAGCTGGATGCAGCACCGTGCACCACTGCTCTCTGGGCCCAGCCATCCAGCCAGTTCCTAACCCAGCAAAGAGTGCTCCTGTCCAAGCCCCGGGCTGCCAGCTTGTCCAGAAGTGTGCTGTGGGGGACACTGTCAAAGGCCTTGCTGAAATCCAAAGAGACAGCATCCACAGTCCTTCCTGCATCCACCAGGCAGGTGATCTGGTCACAAAAGGAGATCAGGTTGGTCAAACATGACCTACGTCTCCTACACCCATGCTGGCTGGGCCTGAGACCCTGGCCAACCGGCAGGCATTGCATGATGACACTCAGTATAAACTTTTCCATTATCTTGCCAGGTACTGAGGTTAGGCTAACTGGTCTATAATTACTAGGATCCTCCTTCCCACCTTTTTTGTGAATGGGCGTCACATTGGCTAGCCTCCAGTCATCAGGAACCTCACCAGTGAGCCAGGACTGATTGTAAATGATAGAGAGTGGCTTTGCAAGCTCATCTGCCAGCTCCCTCATCACTCTGGGATGAATCCCATCTGGGCCCATAGATTTATGAACATCTAAACTTCCCAATAATTCTCTGACTGCCTCCTCTTGGATAATGGGGGACCATTCTGTTCCCTGATACCATCAGCCAAACCAGGAAAACAGTTGTCTTGAAGGTAATTTGTCTTCCCACTGAAAACTGAGGCAAAGAAGGCATTAAGCACTTCTGCCTTCTCCTCATATTCATCCCTCTAAACATGAGACAGAGAGAGGTCATCAGGACTGGTTATATTATGAGGTTTCAGGTTTTCAGAAGTGGTATGGGGACATTCTAATGGCTGGGGGGTGTTTACTTACAGCATCGAGACCATTCCTGTGCTGTAAGACGCAGTAAATACACATATGGATGCAGAATAACCCTCTGCCTTCAAATTAGAAAAAGACAGAAAAGGAGAGCAAAAATCTAGACTAATATGATAAAAATATTTATATGTGCCGGTTTCTCAGTTACCTTTTCTTAAGTTCAAGCTTTGGCTAGAGCAGATTTGCATGCTTAACTCTGGGCATCGTTATCTTCATCCCGTTGGAATGAAGAGGTTTGACTGTAACTGAAATTTCATTTCTGCTGTGAGAAGTGCGAATCTCACTTCAAACTCAACATGACCCTCTGAGGCACAGTGCAGTGCATACCATCAGGTCTTTCTAGGTTATCTGCAGCCCCTGTATGCTGTGTTTCCCTTTGAATCATATACTATAAGATAAAAATGAATGAAACGTTAAGAGAGCACATAGCTAAGCTAAAGGGACACAAATGTATTCATGTAGGAATTTTTAAAGGATGACTGAAAGAGAACTCTTTTCAAGCAGCTGGTTGCTGTGATAAAAAGCAAGTTCTCCCTGTCCATTTGGTGTGGATATGATCTCATCTCAGGTGGTTTAAGAAATCATCTAGTAAATGTTATTAGGTTAGAAAAACATGCACACTCAAATGTGGAGGTTTTGGGAGCACAGCATGGATTTCTGGTGAAGTATGACTGAAAAATGTACATGCAATATCACTTCCCTTGTCTGGTGATGTGGAGTTGTCCTAGGACACAGAAGTGCTGGAAAGGCAGCACAGGATGTCAGTAGCTCTAAGTATGCAGGGAGCACAGCCCTGCTTGCTAACTCTTGTGCTCTTTAGGTACAGAATTTTGGCCCCCTCTTTCAAATCTCTTCTACCCACATAGCTCATATTTCTAACACACTTGCAGCTTTCCCAAAGTCAACTACAACACAGAGGCACAGTGGTGTTAACAGGATTTGAATCAAAGGACAACACCCAAGAAAACCAGAGACCTCCAGAGCTGGAGCTCTGGGTTTGGCCAGCCAACTCCTATTGCCCTCATTAGGACTTCATTGAACAACAACTGTGTTTTGCAGGGTTGAGCATTTTGGAAAGCAAGGTCCTTCGAGTTTATATCTCAAAACATAGGGGGTGCTAACACCAGTATTTCCAGTGGGTGGATGACTCCCTTGTAAGCTGGAAAGTGTGCTCAGAGGCAGCTCCCATATATGTATGGTAAGAGACAACATTCCTCTGGGCTTCTTTCAGCAACAATTCAGCTCCTCCAAGGGACCAGCAGAAAAGTGCTATAGAAGATACCCTTATCCATCCTCCACTTAGGAGTACATAATTCTAGGATATTAGAAAAGTTTTAGAAACAATAAAGCTAAGAAGGACTAATTTGGATATTAACCTCACAACATTGCACAAGTGCATTTGCTAAGATGATTGGGGTCTTACCACTGAAATTCAAATGCTGATGGATGCAATCACCTATACAAAAGGATTTTTCAAATTAAAAGCACTGTAGAATGCACAGAAAAAACCAAAAAAAGTGGTTGCCTTTAAAAAACACACAGAAGTAGCATGCCAAGGCTCTTTTTCCATGAATTTTTCTTCCAACACTCATGGTTGAAAGCAATGTAGAACTTGGGTGTTGTACTGTGCAACAAAGGTTCACACAGACAGTGTTCAATAGTCTGCCAGCTATTTCCTATAATAATGATAATTTTCCATACCTTAGGATAGGTGGACTTCATATAAATGTCAGATAATCACTCAGCCTTGCCATAATTGGGCTTTCTCTGCATTAGAGAAAACCCATATGTTGATTTGTAGTCACCTCTAGTAGTGTAGCTTGCAGGGAAGAGATATAATCTAGCCAAATGTAAAATGTAAGCATAATTGCACTTTAAAGAAATACAGTTTTCAGCTGCATAAACTTAGGTCCTCTATGATGACCAGGTTCTGTTACATCTGGAAAAAGATTAATTCTCTGACATCGAACCCTGAATTTCTCTTTTGTTGAACTTACAAGTTTAAAGATTCTTTCTAATATAAACTTGAGACTGGCATATGAGTACTGTAGATTAGTGTGTAAAGCCCCAGCTGGAGCAAGTCTCTGAATGTATTGTGTAATTGACTCACACAGGAAGGAAAGGAGAACCTGGTAAAATACTTCATTCACTTATAAAATATGAGCTAAATTTTCATCTCTACCAGTGAACAGCCCTGAATTCAATACACAGTTATACAGGTATAACTGAAAGAAGAATTTGGCCACTTTTTAAGAAACAATAAACTCTTTATTTGATTTGTCATTTCTTAGAAAATATTTGTATAAATAAAACACTGGATGTTTTTATAACTGCAGACCTTATTGCCACTGGTTTTAAAAAAACAAAAAATGTAGGAAACAAGAAAAAAAGAAGAGTCTGCCTATGAAAAACTGAATAAAGATAGATGCTTGCCCTTTTTAATAATTTCTGATGTTGTTTCTTATTCTTTTAATGCTATCTTCTTGATTAGACAGAAAAAAGATTGTAGGAAAACTATCAACAAAGGATCAAAGCAGTGAAAAAACCCACAATTTCTGTCCTCTGTCCTACTCATAGAATCCACCAGATATAAAACAACATAATTCCATTGAGATTAAACAATCTTGACAGGTTTCTTTTAAATGATCAATACCATGAAATATGAAACAAGCAGCAACAATGAAGTTAATTACAGTGATGATTTTTAGATCCCTAATATACTGCCAGTTTATGATGAGTTAATTAGTTTAAACAATGACAAATCCATTGCAAACTTACTAAGTACTGAGACAAAATATCAAGAACTACTAAAGGTGCAATCCACAAGAAAAAAATTCAGTTCTTGTTTTCTTTTCAATATACATTTTTATGGACTCCTTCAGATGGTGTTACTGCTGAAAAGTACCCCTCATAATTATCTGGTGGTCTAACACCATTCAGCTGCTAGTGTCTGTGTTCCAGATACCAGAGATTATTTTCAAGTTATGAAGTAGATTGCTTGCTGATTCCCCTTGTATGAAAATTGTCTTCTTAGATGTTGGCCTTAGATGTTGTCTGACAGTCTTACTCACTTAACAGAAGTTCTGAGGTACATACACACATGCTTGTCCTGCATACCCTACACACAGTGCTACATATGCACATGTGTGTGCAAACACACAAAAACACACATTCAAAAATTTTACAGGTACACATATCATGTCTGCATCTGAGTCTCTTGAAAGAGACACTCATGTTGCACCCAAAAAATATTATTATTTTCCACAGGGACAGTGGCATGGAGTCTCCAAGTATAAGGTGGTAACACAGATCCTACGGACTGCATGGCATGGGAAAACTTTGGAGGTTCCCTGGTAACAATGACAAAATATTTCAGGAAATGCACAGAAAGGCAGAAGCACAGTCACAGAATACTTTGTTGTCCATTCAGTTCTTATTTAGTAATTTTAAATCTGATATTATTTTTGCAATACTTTCAGATATTTTACTTCTCAGTTCACTAGCCAAAATTAACATCCTTGTGATCCAATACTCCAACCATCTGCATGCCTACAGCGAGCATCACCTCACCCAGATGTTCCCTGCCAAAAACAGGCGTAATGCGTGTGGAATCAAGATACATGTTGTACTTACCTTAATTTAATAATTATTCTTCTGGATGACAGTGACCACATCTCAAATATTAATAGCCTCTATTGTGTGATCACCGGTATCAATCACAGCTGTTCCATAATGAATCTCATAAAAATATTCAATCAGTGATGGAGAGGGCCTTTGAGATACACGGAATGAGTTTCAGATGTTTGCAAAGTACTCTGAGGTAGGCTGCAGCTCACACAAGGGAAACTCTACCAGGTGTTTGCAGTTTCATGCCTGCTGCATAAGTAATGTAACCCATAAAAAGGATTTTTTTTTCCTCTCTCAGAGCAAGTCAGCCCAGGGAAGCAGAACAAATAACAAGATAAAGAAGCACTTTTAGAAATGGAGATTTTCACCAGTTGAGGTAAAATTCACTTTAGTGTTATAATATTGGATAGGGAAAGGGTAAAAGATGTTGGATTTTCTTTTTTTCTTTTTTGGGTGGGGGAGGTGGGGGTGAATGAGGTGTTTTAGTTGTAGAAGAATGCAAGAATATAGTCTGAATGCTGAAAATCATAATGTGTTCATTTTGTGACTGAAATATTCAGTTTAGGGTCTGTTCAATCAGGTGTCCCAGAGCTACAGGCCAACCACTGTAACCTACATATCAGTTATTTCATTTCTTGTACCTTCAAAATGAGGCCATTACACAGCAGCTTCCTCTCATGTGAAACCTATGAGTGGTTGCGCCATTACTCACAAGGGGAAAAAACCCCAAACCAGCAAAAATCAAAAGGGTCAAAACCCTGAGAGGGAAATCCCATGAGAGAAAACTCTCTTGTTGAAGTTTCCATTGGCAGACCAGCAGACCTCAATAGCTTTCTATAGTAAGTGAAGTTACCTGTTTCTGGAAACCACTGGGAATGTAAAATTGGAACAAATTAAGAGGCGGGGGGAAAGGTTAACTAACATTTCTTGCAGCCTTAAAAGTACTGCTGGACTGGACAACTCTGTTGCATACAGAGACTTCAGCAGCTGGCATGGCAGAGTACAGTTGGGGCATCAGTGTGATGTGCTCCTTTGATTCCCTGATCAATTTCAGGCTAGCCTCCAGCAGTAGGAGGCCGAATAACAGCCTTAATTTGTGGCAGCTGGACACAGTCATTGAGGAACCATATGGCAGCTGGGAGAAGCCAAGTCAGGCCAGTGCCTTCCCCTGCCCTGGGATACCCTTTGCAGAGGTGGGAGGGAAGCCCTGGTGCTACAGGGATTCCTCTCAAGCCCTGTGTAGCTTCAACCTTAGGTCTTGCAAGGTGTCTTAAGGGGACTGCAAAGAGTTTCATGCTAATTTGTCTTCCAACATCTGTCCAGACACATCCTCCAATATCCAGAGAGACTACAGTCACTATCTCCTCCTGAAAAATCTCCCATGGAGTTAAATGCTCTTAACAAATTACACAAAAAGCAAGACCTTTGCACCAAGCCCATCATTTCTGCACCACTGTGGTAGCAGCCCCTGGGACACCATCCCATGGTGTATCTTGGGTGATAGCAATTCCCTGGGCTTATGGATTGGAAAAAGCACCACAGATTTTGGAGCTAAATGCTGCAAAGGCATCTGGTTTCAATAAAACTGGAAACTGGGCCAAGTTTGGTCTGCAGAAGTTTCTTCCAGGTACAGCACTGATGTCTTATCTCATTGGCATCTTAGCTTTTCCATACCTTTGCTTTAAAAGTCAAATGATATTTACATCATGATACACATACAGCTCATGTGGCAATCTTCTTACAATAAATTAATGCAATATCTTCATAGTTGAGACAGTAACAACACTATAATTATAAATTACAGGGAACAATAAATCGCAGTAGGTCTTCCTGCATCCTTTGGGCGCTTTTATTTGTATTGCAGGATTCAGAGTTGTTGGTTTGGTTTGCTTTGGGGTATTTTTTGATCTGTATGCAATCTAAGACAACAGCAGTGCAAAAAACCTGAAAAATGTCTGTCCAAATCTCATGCAAAGACAGGCTTTTCTATCTGGTTTAGTCTTAAAAAACAAGACAGTCTACCTTCCCAAAACAGCAAGACATAAAAAAACCACTTTATATATGGCTTCAGACATTCAGCAACATTCTGAATTAGCTTTAACCATTAGGTAATGTAAGATTCAAAAAACATCACCTCTTCCATAAACCCAATTCATAAACCTTCAACTGAATAGTGCCTTCATGTATTTCATGGATGCATAACCCAAGAAATAAAAGTTTAATAAATTCTTGTATTCAATGACTGCATCAGGACATGTATCTTCTCTTTAGGAGGTTTTGAAGTAGATGTTCACACTGAACACAAAATTCAACAGCTTTTTCATCAATTTCTTGACTTCCTCCACAAAGGTCATTTGGCTTGTGAGCATTTTAAAAATTGTTCAGCTCCGTCCTTTTTGAGGTTTACTAGTGTTTGAAATATCTTTTTTTTTTTAAATAATTAATTAAATGAGAAAAATACCATGTTTAAAAGTGCTTGCCCTCTGCTACCCATAGGTTTTGCTAAGTGGAAAAATCCACTGTCAGATATCAGAGAGTCAGTGTGACTTGAAGACAAAGGGAGAAATCCCTTAGCTCGTCAAGTTTTCCTTTTGGCATCACAAGGCAATCACCAGGGCTCCTTGCAGGCTAGGAAAGCTTTCCTGTTAGATCCAGGATCTTCTGGTGCAAAACAGAGAACTTTTTTTCTCACAGGGCCTGGCACTCATTTTGAATATGACATGTGACAATGTGAAATAGAAAATACATTTGGTGCCAAAGACATTATGCTACTGAAAAGAAGCTGGATCCTCTCTTTACTGGTTGTCAGTCAGTCTGTATCTTGTGGTCTGAAGCTGCAAAGGCAGCGGCTAAATCTGTAGCTGCAGTAATACAAAACTGAGGTATTACTCAGCATTAAGAGCTGCATGAACAAAAGCTGAGAGTGACAATGTGCAGCATACTCAGCTCTAAAAACTGCCACATTAACTTGTTTCACTCCTCTGTCTAGAACCACAAACCAACTAGTTAGGTATGGGGATTCTGGGCCCCTCTGGCTCTCTACCTCTCCCCAAGTGGACAGGGAAAGGCTGTGACTATTCAGGATAAGGAAGGAGGTGGTGGGATCAGGAAAAAAAGTTCTGGTAGCAAAACAACATGGGACAAGGATGGGCTTGCCTTGGTCGTACAATGACAGACTTACCTTATATTACTGTAATGAGATTTTGTTGACAGATTAGTTCAGAGCTGTTGAATCTCACTCTCTCCTCCTCCCTGTCTCCCATGGTTTTTTCTGTATTCCTTCTTGAAGTTTCCCTTTTGAGGGATAAAGAGAAGATCAGGCAGAGGTGCAGGAGGAAGGCAGTCTGCAGCATATACCTTTTGTTAGCAGGAATGGCATCTGAGGATGATTTGGGTGGAGGAGTCGGAGGATCTGGCAGGAGTGAGCTGCAGTGATCAGTCATGCACAGGGCACAGTGAGATTGTAACAAAAAAGAATACAAGCCATGCTAAGGATCGGAGGCTGCTGTGATTTGTATCAGTGCAAACATGTAATGGCAAAAAAATAGCAGTACATTGAATTTAGAGTGGTAGACCTTAGGTCAGAATGAGACCCACAGGTCTGAAAAAAGTGGAAAAGGGAAAACTATACAGAGAGCAGTATGTGAAGGCAAAATGGAGAGAGAATGAGAGGATATGCTGCACCAGGATATTCTATCGGCAACTATGGAAATATGAAAGTGGAAATGGTTAAATTAATTTACGTTTTAATGTTCATTCTGTTTGACTATCTTGAATATTATAATCAAAAGATTGATAATTGTGATATCCTAGCAGAACATAGTCCCCAAAACGTGTTAGATTTTATCAGCATGGATATTCCACTAACAGGAAATTTCAAAGATCTCCAGACAGATCCTTAACTGCTTCTGTGGCAGTGCTCACTTCTCCAAGATTACATTTTGTTATTTACTTTTTAAAAAATATCTCTGCTAATAAGTAACAAAGATTTGTATCTGAGAAAACAATCTCATTTGCTTATTAGGCAGGAGGAGATAAAAGTTTACTCAATGACAGTCCCAGGGCACAAAGGGTGGCAGCTCCAGCAGTCCCACAGTGCCTCACCAATCTAATTCATGGAGTCACAGGCAGCAGGAACCCACAGGTGCTACAACCTCCAACATAAGCCTGTTCTCATCAGCTTTTCCTGAAGAGCCTAGGGTTTTGCAAGGGAGTTTGCAAACATGGTATTCGGAATGACTGCTGTTTAACCAAACCAATGAATGAACCGGCCCACTCACTGACCAAAATGACTGAAACCAAAGATAGCCATCCCTATCTGTCTTATGCTAGCAAACTTACTAGTTTGCCAGAGGTGTATTTCTCATTGTTACTGTGAAAGGTAGCTGCTGTGACAAAATTTTCAGAACTTTATCCATAAGTGCTAATGATTATGCTGCTACTGAGAAATGGTACTGTGACAGGAGGAATAAAGCCAAGTCCTCAAAATAGACTTTTTTTTCCAAGCCACAAATGGCAGCTCAGTTTTCCTTTTAATAAGCATTCTGAGTTAGATTGTCAATGCTGCTGTTGCAAATTTTTGCCAAATTTCTTCTGCAAATTTTACTCAATTTTTAGTCTATCAAAATCATATTCACCTCAGTTGGAGTTTTATTGGCATTGTAAATGAATGAAAAACCTGAGCAACAACTTTGGAATGTGACTGAGATATTATATGTCTTTGTATGTGTGTTTATTCATTTCTAAACATTATTATTTATATCCTCTGGAAGCAAGAGAAAAGAAAAAAAATAAAGGAGGGGGTGTACTATAGGTTAGTTTAACAAAACAACAGTGATTTGCATTGCTGCTGACAACTATATTGACTCTTCAGCACTGAGAAGTGCCAGATGGTGAATTTGGAAGAGTTAGCAGCAAAAAATGTGACCATCCCAGGTTCCAGGAGTCTCTGAAAGGAGGATTTGGAAACTGGAACTCCTCATAAGGATACAATCCAGAAGCAGATCTCACTTTTATTAAAGAGGTAGCTGCAGGTGGCATGCAGTGCATTAAAAGTTCTTTAAGGTCTCCATTCTATTGTTTGTCTCCAGCTGCTGAAAATAAGAAGGAAAAATCTCTTCAGAATGTGTATATATATATATATACACATATATATAGGGAATTATTTATGTGTGTGTGTATATATATATGAGAAAAAGAAACTGACAATGAAGACGTCAATAAATAGGTACATGTATCATTGCAAGAAGGAATCTAGAGCAGAGTTTCAATTCAGTGTTTTTGGGAAAGCTTCAGTGAGTATATTGATAAGATATGCTGCCCAAACAAACGTTTTCCATTGACTGATGCTACCTGGAGGAATTTCACACCTACACATTTTAACAGGAAGGAGTGGTTGCATATCTGGCCAGCTGGGGTTAGAGTGACCAGCTGGGACTGCTGTGTCAGGGAGACAACATATGAATCCAGCCTGAGAGTCAGATACATATTTATTTTCTTAACAGAGTCAACCCTGATAGAAGATAGGAGGCAAAAGAAACAGTGCATGGCATTCCTGTCTCAAAACTTTGCATCTCAAGGTAGTTATCCAGGAGCCCTCTAATCCCTCTAACACCAAGAGGCAGACATATGATCTGCGTGAGTTACTCCATCTGGAGGTGTACATCTAATGCACCCTCGGTAAATCCCACCTTTTAGGGTACATATTTTTCTTGACTACACAGAAAACCTTTAGGTGAGATTTGAGTGCCTGAACAGACACATCATCATCAGCACCTGAGGGTCACCCATCTGGCCTCTTACCACCTCCCCAGAAGAACACAAGTCTCTTGTAGATCATATCCTTTGTCTCTGACTTTTAAAGGAAGATTTTAATTACATTTTACAGCCCTATGGAAATGTCCTAAATGTCTCTGGACACATTTACAGTGTAGCCGAGTACCTGAATTTCTCTCCTTGTGGGGGAACAGTAACCAGGTAAACACAAATCCATTTTGTGTTGTCAGAAAAAATTTGCATTAAAAGATATGGCAGTAAAGTATTACACATCACATCAATGGGCCATTGAACACATTATTTCTCCAACTGTGGTAGTTACATGGATACCTAAAGAAGACAAAGAAAGACAGGCATGTTTGAAATGTCCCATTAGTAATATCCCACTATTTGACTATATTCTGTTTGGGAGTTCTTGATTAGGAAATGGTGCTTGTGTATTTAATAATCTTCACTGGTTTTTCTTCCAAGAACGTGTTTCATCTGGCCTTGAACTCCAACTGACTTTTACCAAAAACAGAAGCAAAAAAAGACAAACATCCTGCCTTTCCCAACTACCAGCAGTACAGAAATATATCCAAAAATAGACAAAGTCCTCAAAGACCATGCAATCACTGCTGGCTTAGTAAAAGATAAACAGAGTGACAGAGCAGAAATAATAATTTCCTCTAAAAGTGGTGTTGGGACAGGTTACAGGTAAGACATGTAAACATCCACCAAGTTCCATGAACGCAGAGGCAGCATGCTGAAGACTATGCCAGTCTGGAAAATATTGGCTTTTTGAAGTCATGGGGAATTATAAGGAATTATGTCAAGATATTTTTTATCTGTGCTAAGTAATGAACTCATTGCAGTATAAATGGAAAATTAGTTCCCTTAAACATCCAGTATGCATGCTAATCCTTCAGTAAAAATCTCACCTTCAAAGTAACTTTTCATTATCTATCTCGATATTAAGACATTCTGCTTTTCTTCCTTTTTTCCATTGATCCCAAATTTAAAATGCATCTTTTCAAACCTCAAACATTACTATAATTTTTACAATTGTACTTATACCCCTTTATTGCTTCATAGGTTCATCTATTAAATTAATTTATATTTGAAAATACCAGGGGGAGATAAATATTTGTTAGTAAAAGCTGAAGTGTAAATACTGAGATAGGAAACAACTTTGATATGGAAATCCCATTTGGCAAGTCCATTTGAATGAAAGCAAGAGAGCATCTCAGTAACATAAGGCATAATATAGGAATGGTGATTATAATGGTGATTATTCCAAAACCACATGTAATAAACTCAGGAAATGCATAGTGAATATGGGAACAGGCTATAAAAAAGTGCAGAAGTAGAAAAATCAAACAATCTGACAAAGATCTCAGGTGACAATGCCGTTTTTCCTCCTTTTGAGTCTCCAAAGGGCAGAATTCAAATTGTCATGGATGTAAACAATTACAAGAGAAGATGGTAAATTAATTACTTGGACAGAAAAAGTAACATTGGAGTCCTCCTAAGGAACTGATATTTAGCTATTGCCTTGTGATACAATTGAAGATACAAGAGATCTAGAGTCAATTACAGCACCTCTCTGGAGGCTGCTGTATTCATAATACCAGAAACTGTATTTCAAATGCTCTCTGGACAGCCTTTGGGGTCACTAACAATTGTGCAAAGCCAGAATAACTCCTCTGGCACCTCTAGATGTACTCTTTGAACTCCAGGGCTGTAACAAAGATGAGACGTGCCTGGGGACCTTCCACAGGACCAGGTTTTGGGACTCTGGTGATGCAGCCATCAGAGAATACTGAACAGAATAACAGTAGGAACTGGAGAGACTTTGGTAGATGTTTTCATAAGTTTACTGAGTTCAAAACTGGTCTCTGAGGAAAAAGGATGACTAATGTGTAATGTCATATCTTTAAAAGTGAACCTATAGAGACAGTAGGAAACTACACACTAGTCAGTTTGACATGAGTTGTGAGCAAAAGCCTTTGAAACTCTTAAAAGAGTCAAAAAGGAGAACATTTGGAAAAGAGCAGATTAACAGAAAATAGTCAGCATGGCTTCAGGAAGGGGAGGTCACCATGGCTCACTAACAGAGGGGAATTCTTTGCGGATGTTACTGCTGGGCTAAGGAAGGGGCTGTGGTGCACCATCACTGAGGCTGGGTGTTTCTCAAAGCAATCCGACAAGCGTCACAGTGACTAAATGGATAAGGTACAGAGTTTGTGGAACTGGAAGAGACTGCACATTCAGACTGAGTAGGAGCTGAAACAGAGATCAAAAATGATGACCTAAATGACAACTTTAAAATTTTAAAGAGAAAAGCAAAAGCGAGCTACAAAGTGCTGCAGGAATTGGCTTGAATAAAGGAAAAAACAAAACAAAACAAACAAAACAAAACCAAAAAACCAAAAAAAAAACCCCAAAACCCACCAAAACAAACAGAAAAGCACCAAAAAAGTGAGGAAGGCTTGTTACTGATTTAGGAGACAGTGACCAAGATCACCTGTCCCTGGAAAATAATAAGCCTCTAAATGTACTGTAAGCTAGGTAAGAATCGCTATGGTCTTTTCATACAAGAGAGAAAACAGAAGCACCACAATATTAATGGTTTGCTCAAGCTCACACCTTCTACTTCAGCTGTCTGGCTCATCAGCAGCACTTGAAGGAGAAAGGGAAAACCTGGGACCAGGATCCTCACATGTAAGTAAAAGGGAAAATGTTTTTTCAATATCTTGTTTTAAAATGAACGTTCTTCAAATCTGGGGGGAAATCTTGTGATACAACGGAAAGATGTTGATTGATTTTCCCTGGGAATCTGTACATTGAATACCACCCTCTGCCCCTCCTTGGTGTGGTCCACAATGCTGAGTTCTCAAGTACCCAGGTGTGACTCAGGGTGATTTTTTCCAGAGTTACCCTCAGAGAAGGATGTTTTTCAAAAATCAACACCCTTTATATCCTGATAGAAATATACCATACCTGCTGAGGTTTCAAAGATGCAGATGAAAATAACACCATAATGCAACTGCACTTCACTTAATTGCCAGCTAGGAAACAACAAAAAGCTACATACACCAGGAAAAAAATACCGTGAAGGAAGGTCCACAAACACATATTGTTGTTACCACTATATTGTTCACAGAACTTGCAATAAACCCACTTCTGCTGTCCCTCAATGTCATGATTCCCAACTGCTGCCACATGGACCCCAGCTCTGGGAGCCATGCCAGAGTGTAGGTGCAGCATGGAGGCTGCAACCCTGTCAGTAAGGGTTGGAGTTTTTTTGGTTTGGTTTGTTGTTGTTGGGTTTTGGGGTTTGGGGTTTTTTTTGGTTTTGGTTTTTTTTTGGGGGGGGTGGTGGTGTTTGTTTGTTTGTTTGGGGTGGGGTTTTTTGTTTTGGTTTATTTGGGGGTTTTGTTTGTTTGTTTGTTTGTGGTGGGGTTTTTTTGTTTGTTTTTTGTTGGGTTTGTTGGTGGGGTTTTTTTCCCCCTTCGAAAGTCTAGGTATTTAAAGCTAAGGTCCACCACCTGGGAAAGATTGTGATCCTGGAGTGCCGTCCAACTGCCACAAGACCAAGCAGCTCCGTCCCAGGAACAGAAATGCTGGGGCTGCTCAGCCTCCTGTGCTGTGTTAAACCTCCCCTTGAAGAAATGAATCACAGAGCCATAGATTTCACTGTACAACCTTTTCCAGGTTTCTCCTGCTGTTGACGGGAACTATAAAGGCCAGGACTTTCCTCTGACTGCTTGTGGGTGTCAAGGCCTCTTTTTCCTTTCCTTTTCTGGTGCTTCTTTGCCCTGTCTTACATGTTGTAATTAGCTTTCCTGGAGGAGTTTTACAAGATGAAGATAAGAAACAGCTTATAGCCGGCAGTTGTTTGTCTTCACATTTTCCCTTGGAAAAGAAGGAAAAAAGACTTCTAAGAACTGAGTTTCTATCTGAACCATTATTTGAGGGGCTAGAGAACAGAAATGCTCTGGGTGGTCAAGGAGGGAACTTTAAAAGGAATCCAACTGAAATGCAATAATACAAATATTTGAAGGGATTTTTTAGGAATTCCAGGACAACCCACTCCTCCCTTTTTATTAGCTTCACCAGTGCTTGATAAGATGGGTAGATTTTCGAAGCCATTGACAAGACACTTTTTAACCACCATTTAAGAAGCAACTATGTGGCTGCATGATTGTGTTACCCCACCAGGAGAGATGGTTTTTTGAGCCACTCATTGAGTGGATATTTTCTTTTCCCAATCTCATTATTTTTGGGAAAAAAAATATTTGCTTTCCTTTAACAACTAACTTTTGGAGTCAGCTGAGTAGCTGGGAGACAGCATGACAACTATTGCTAAGTCACAGGGTGATTTTTTTTAATAGTAGATTGTGACCTGGGTCTCTCCGAATAGTCTGGTACTTACTACCTCTGTATCCTGTGAGTTTGATTTCACAGTCTACATCTTGGACCACAAATTGATAAAACTGAACTTGGCTTCCCTACACATTCATTGCAGACCTGGTTCCAGTGTCATGATGGAAATCAAACTTGTATTTCTTACCAAAGTGGTTTTCTTGCTTAGAAAAAACTGAGGAACTCCCTCCTCCCACATGCTGTTGAAGTCAAAATACCACAAAGCTTAAAAATATAAACAAACAAATTAATGAAAGTTCACAAGGGGCGATTAAACAGGAAGATATAGACATAACCTCTAATTCAAAAGTGTCTAGGCTGCAGACTGCCAGAAAAGAGGTAGAAATATTGAGTAACTATCACTGTAAGATAACCCTGTTTTTACATTAAGATATTCTTTTTGGTAAAGCAGTGATGCAGTGTCAACTAAAGAGCTAAGTATACTAGCAGATGTTGAACTCAGAGCTGAGCCCTGTGAGGAGGAAGTAATTTTTCACAACACTGAGCTACAGCACATATATTTTATTCTGCACATGTTCCCATTGCCATTTTTTTTTTCTGACTTTTGTTTTGATGCATGTGCAACTTGTGTTCAGCTTATAGAACAGAAGAAAAAGTAGGCATGGGTACACATAAGAGGACGACAGCATCTGCCAAGGCCGTATCTGGCTGCAAGGCTGCATATTCAGAGGAGGTTTCTATATAGAGAAGAATGGAAGGTCTAAGAGGTGATTTTAAAATGGATGGAGGACTGAATGGCAGAGAATTTTGAGGTTTGAGATGGGGTTGGTGAAAAGAAATGAGGAAATTTGGTTACTGGCTGGGAGGATATTGAACAAATGAGGTTTAATATGGACACCCTTTTACCTCTGTTCACACAGACATTTCTAATCACAGTCGCCTTTCTGCAGGGAAGAAAACAAACTCACTTTATTCCATTATTCTCTTTCTCAAAGACATGCGCAGGCATGTGCATATAAAAAAATGCACATGTGCCTGACTGTCCAGGTCCTACTCCTCCTTCCTATTTTTGCTATTGGGACCACAGTATAAGTGCTTTATTCTGTTGGTGGAGTTTAGGGTAGTGAGAATGATCACCTTTGAGTGGTGACCTTGACACGCTTCAGAGAAGTCCGATTGTTGAGCACCTTTCCCCATGGGAGAAAAACAACAGCTCTATGGTTCATTCATTCCCCGTCCCAACCCATCCTGTATCCTGCCTTATTGAGAGGAATATATATTTGAGTATCTGGCTCTTTGCTCCTTCTTACCTAGCAGATTTTCAGTCCAAGAGAAGAGGCTCTTCTGTTTAGGTCCTGAGGTTACAGACTAAATATCTGGGAATGATCCAATTAGAGGCTGTGTTATGGACACCTCATCCCAGAAGAAAATCAATGAATCTGAACTTTGTCATGTCTCCTGGGAGAGAGTTTTGGGGTAAATTGCAAGAACTTAGTTTTTCAAAGACATCAGTTTATCTTGGGTTGCAATGCAAGATGTACCCAAAAGTGTGTATTCTATTTTCCATCTATTGAAACCAGTTGGGGAGGTGTTTTTCTTTATCTCTTGTATAACCCATTCCTCATAACTTCAGCAGGGAGGGGTGGGTGCCTTCTATTAATGGGCCAGCTGTTATAACCATATAGGTGGGGCAATGTTCCTTCTCTCTTCCACATCCCATCCTCCCTCCAGGGAGATGTCTTCTGTCAATGGGCCATTGAGTCTCGCTGCATGACTAATAAAATTACATCACATCCCATGTGAGATGCTCCACCCAGTAGGAGGAGCCAAGCATTCCTACCTAGATAAAAGCTGAAATTCAAAACAGAGCAGCCTGTTTTCCACTGGATTCCCAGAGGTAGACTGCACCGATCTCACCACCACTGGACCCTTCTACAGCATCATCTCTGCTCCAACAAAACCACATCTGTCACTCCAGGAGGACTTTATTGGACTACTGCCAACACCCTGACCAACCGGGTGTCAGGTTGTATTCTGACTCTGTCAGTGTTTTCTTTTTTTTGTTTATTTGCTTTTTTTTGTACTACTACTTATTTATTTTTCTATTTTACTATTCCTAGTAAAGAATTGTTATTCCTATTCCCATATCTTTGCCTGAAATCCCCTTAATTTCCAAATTATAATAATTCGGAGGGAGGGGGTTTACATTCTCCATTCCAGGAGAAACTCCAGCTTTCCCTGGCAGACACCTGTCTTTCCAAACCAAGACACAGTTGAAGATAATTGGCCAACCAGAATAATTATATGAGTTCAAAGGACTTAAGGAGGAGGATTGATATATCCAGAATATACAGGCAAACATACTTCTAGTATAAATAATATTAACCAGAGTAAATTCTCTGCATTATTAAGGATTTTACAGAAGTTTTACATGATTTTTATAAAGAAAACAACAAACAAACAATTTTATGAAATTTTTATGAAGTACTATATGCTTACTGGGATTGCTTTTTTTGCATATCTTTCCTTGGAGGGAAAGGAAACTAACTATAGTATTTTTTTAGCTCAGAAAAAATTATGAAGTATATAATCTGAAATACTTACAATGAATTTAAGGTTACCAACAAGTTTGAATTATATACAATCTCTCTACATATACACTTGTGTATTTTTTGCCCGTCCTTGTAGTACATACATGCCTATCAAGCCTACGGCAAAATAGAATTCAAATGCCTTCAAATATAAGAAAAAAAGCTAAAGCCAGAAACTGTTCCAAACCGCACCTCAGACAAAAAAATCTACATCTAAACAGTCCCTGAAATGTTAAGAACTTAAAAGTTTAGGGCCATTTCCACTGCTAATAAATCTATCCTTCATTATTAGCCACCACATGGGTGCTTTAATTTCTGTCCAAGTTTCCTACAGACAAAGCAGACAACAAATGTGGTAAGTTCTGTATCAGATTCTCTTGTCCTTGTTGCTGTGCACCTTTCCTGTGTGCTGATGACATAGAGTAACTTAATTAACCCCGACAGCTCTTTTCCTTTCTTTTTTCTTTTTTTAAGAAAATGGATGTGAAGAACATTATTTTATGAAATGGTTGTATAGTTTTGAACACGTGATATTTTCTCCAGAGTAAAAACAATAGTTTTTCATGGTCTGTGTTTTTTGGGTTCACGCTTTGACTCAGTCAAAAATTTTTCTTCAGCATTTTTAAAAAGCGGTGGTAATTGACCTCTGAATAACTGAGAAGAACTAGGAATGGAATAGAGGGGAAAAATATGGAAGTGAATACTCAAAATACAGAATGCAATCTGGTCTATCTGTCCTTTCCTCTCCTTGGTAGGCCACTCTAAAAAGGGAACCAGAAAAAAAAAGAAGGATGAGGAAGGTGAGGAATATGAAGTGACTTCCAGACTGACTAGAATTCTTCTTCTCTGAGAGGAGATGACTGTGAGAGGTCACAATGGAAACAAATAAAATTATGGATAGCCTGTTTATTAACCACCTTTCTCTGGTTATTGCAATAAAAGGTAAGAGCCAACCACTGAAACTGGTCAATGAAGCCTTGATGGAAAACCAGGTGTAACGTAAAGCAGAAATAATATTTTCTAGTTTCCTCTGGTTTACATCAAGCTCCTTATGCTGCGACATCCTCTGTGACCCTATTTTGCTCTCTCCCTTCATGATTTTTTTTTTTTTAATGAATTCTACATTGCTTTCCACATATCAAGTTGTCTTGTGATTTTTCCCCTCCACCATGGACTATGCTCCTCTTCTGCCTGTATGTGTCCTTTCCAACTGGACTGTCTCCCAGGCCTTGCTTCACATCCTACTTTATACTACATTCCCACCAACCATCTTTCAGTTATACTTTACTCAAAAATGCTGTGGAAGTTTTTGGCAGACCAACCTTAAGTCTTCCACGTTTTGCTCTGGGTATTTCCTGGGGGATTTCAGAGTAGTAAAGGAGGTTTGCCACACTTTTGGTCTTGAGCCAGCATGATTCATTCTTACACTTTTCTGATGGTCCTTCCAATTCCTTCAAGTTTAGACTTCCATGAATCCTACTATTTCCCTGCAACAACCTTGATTTTCCTGCCTCTGTAGCTGGAGACAGGAGCTTCCAAACAGAGTTCTGGTAGTTCTGCAGATGCGGTCACTGGCACTGTGGAGGCATTAGTGCAGTCAGCGCAGCAGGCTCAACAGAGATTTACAGGGAAAGGTGAACAAGAAGGAATAGCCATATCAGCTCTGCATGATGACCACTAAGGTAGAAACACCTGAACAGTACTCCTCCATTTTCCACAAAGCTTTGCTCTTCCTTTCACATAGGTGGTAAGAAAGGCAAAATTAATGAAAATAAAAAGAAGGTTCTGTGGATGTTTTGAATGTTTTATTGTGATATGGATTCTTCAACTATCTTATGTCTTGCATGGCATTTTTAAAGACCATCCTAACCCATCTGACTGGTGCAACTTGGAAGCATAGCTGGCAAAAAAACCCCCAAAAAATATGTGGATGAAAAATATTCATGGTGCATGAAATAAGAGAGGAAGTTATTCCTTCAGAGAGGGGAGAAGGGATGATAATACCTAAAGCATGGGAGATATTAATGACTACTATAGTGCTGTTAAGAACATGTCAAGAATTGGTGCACATACGCAATTCATAACTTCTTAGATATCATCCTCTTTGCTCACAAATAGATTTACAGCATGTTTTTAACCAGCTCAGAAGACAGATCAAGAAAATGGTACAGCATGGCACAAGACAAATATTTTCAATTCCTCCACTACAAAGATATAATATTCTTAAAATAAGGCATTTCCCACTCCTTTATCTCCAGCTACTCTGCCATAACAAGTCTCTTGGATTGGCTCAAATTATATGCATGCCAGATTTAAACTCCAGAGTCAAGTACCTAATTTTCTGAGTTTGGAGGTGTGGATTAGTGGCTAGTACCAATCTCTATAGCAGAGTTTCTCTCCCAGAGTTTCAAACTCCGTAGTGACCACGGTATGCATTTGAGTTTGATCCTTCCATGCGTTTGTTTTAGGTACTAGTGGCCCAAGTTATGGAACAGTATATCATCAGGTGCACAGCATTTATACACTGTCATTCCATGTCATGGAGATCTGGCCTGAGAGCCTGGGTGAAAACAGTTAAAGCCAAAACTATGTTTAAACTGAAGAAACACAGGAAATATAGTCAGTGCTCACATCAAAGTGTCTGTGACTACTCTGAATGGCATCTGCCCTTTCAGGCTCCCACAGTATTTGCTTTAGCATTTGTGGTTGATCTGCAGTCAGACCAAGCAATACACTCCAGGGGTGCATCTGAGGAGATAATCTAAGAAAACAATGGGCTTTTGCTTTGTTTCCTGAACAGCATCATCATCAAAACTTAATGAAATCAAAACCAAAAACACAGCAAAGTACAAAAGGGTCAAGTCTCAGTCACGATGAAACCTGGAGAATGGCACATATTCCTCCCTCCAACCAATGCATTCCTACATCTTCTTCAAATTAATCACCAAATAAATCCTTCTTGGACTAAATGGGGTGCTGAAGGAAGGCAAATTAGGATAAAATAATGGAAACGAAGGAGGAATTAAACTGTGCTCATAAGCTGATTTGAAAATGACACTTAAGCAACCAAAAAACTACTGAATTTCACCTGATGCTTGTGAAGTGACCACAGAGGTTCACTTGTTCTGCATCTTCTCCATGGCCATGATCAGTGGGATGTTCAAGTCTCTCGTAACTATGTCAGTGGGAATGTGAAGGACAACTTGGTGCACCACCTCTTACCTGTATGCAAAGGATGGAATACATTAGCAAGGCACACAGCATTGCAATACTTATGCATTGCCCATTTTTGCATGTCTGTCATTGGCTCTTACAAGTTCCAACTATATTCTTTCAAACTAAGGCTTGATGAACATTATTTTAAAGAAAAGCTCAGAAACACTTGTCATCTTCAGCCTGTTTTATTACTGTATCTGCCCTGGCATAGAAAGTGGAAATTAACTATCTTAATTATTCTTTTTAGATCAGTGCTGAGGCTGGAGGAGCTCTGCAGTAGGAACATACATTTCACTATATGCAAGTACAGCTTCTGGCAGAGAGTATCCCAAATGAAAGGCACCACCAACAATAAAACATACACTGCCAAAAATGATTCCATGAAGAATGAGACCTGAACATAATTTTACATTTTATTTTCACAATGTTTTGTAATGTCCTGTCTATACGATGTGGTTTTGATCTGTTTTTTTCTTTACTACAAAATGTATTCTTAGGATATCCTTTTGTAGAGTAATTTCTAATACTAACTGTAGGAACTATTCCTGGAGTAGGTAAAACACTAAAATTGGAAAGGGCTTCTGAAGTTGGATCTTTCCAGTTTCTACACATCCTCTTATCATTTTTACCCATGCAGAGTGAGTGTAGACAGCTACCAGGACAGAACAACAACAAAAGGCTGCAGCAGGACTTCCTGGAGGCCATACCAGAAGTTTAGTCTATGATCTTTTCTGTATTACATGTTCTGAGTCAGAGACTCCTCTGCTTCTCAAAAAAGAAAAAAAAAAGTGTCTGAGACAAAGTGCCCTACCCTGTCATCATTTTCCATCCTATTTCAGGGTAGAGAAGAACCAAAACCCATGCGCAAATACTATCTTGAACTTTGAAATGCAGAAAAACTCTGAGGATAAAAATTCACTAAGGACTGACTTATTCATTTTATGTTTCTTGGGTTATAATCTCAAGTGAAATAAGTCACTGAGTCTTAGGCACAAATTTGTGTATGTTCTTTCCTTTCAGATAACAGGCAGTGCCTCACTCAACAACCAGATTTTGTATTCACTCCCCACATAAGAGCTGCTTCTTCTTCCATAAGCTGTTAATACTTCCCTTCCCTGAGTTTTTCCTACTTTCAGAGTTCTAATTTGTCTGTAGTCACTACATATGGGCACAGTATCCCAAATGCTAGGTGAACATATAACCACATACTTAACTGCCTAATGGCCTACTAATACTTTCCATGTTATTTTTCCCTCTGTTCCTAATGCAAAATTATTCCATTACTTGTGTGGTTTTTGTTTGTCCATGTTTTTAACCTACCATTTAATATTTAGCAGATCTCATTACTGATGTGCTGACATTAAAGCTATTGATTTTTTCCCAAAACAAAGTAACTACATCCAACATAAATATACTTTTGTAAATAAAGATGGCAAAATTCTCAAAAAAAACTATAACTCATTTTCAATGCAGATATAAGGACTAGTGGCAACCAAAGGACAATCAATGAATTCACCACCACATCTTAGATAGTGTGTTTGGCACTTAACTCATGGGACAGTGTATCTGTTGGCTGATGAAGATTCATAAAAAGTGTCTGCCCAAAAGTAATTTCATTACTACACTTGACTCTGAAATATCTATAAATATTTGTACAATCAAAATTCTTCTCTTACTGATGTGCCTCAAGAGCACACAATATAGAGATAAAAACAGGCCGAATGAAAATTCATTTTTAATGTGATGTAAATCTTTTCTGAAGAAGCTTCATGGTATGAAGCCAGTTGTTCCTGGTTCAATAGGCAACAGTAGTTCCTACAAAACTTTCCTTCCAAAAATTAATATTTTTCAGTTCAACATATTGCTATGAGTTTTAGGACCAACTTATTGTGTGGTTGTGTAAATCAGAGGAATTAGGATATTACAGGATAATAGCAGGAGAACAACGTCTAATCTCCACAGGTTGTTGTAGTAGCTTTGACATCAGATGAACATGGAAGAACCCAAACACTAGTTCATGGTAGTCTCTTCATAGGATGAATGTATTACTAACACTGAATAAATGCTGACATGAAAGCATCTCTTATTAATTTTTTTTATTCCCATGTGAAAATGTGGTAGATTTTCATCTTCTCCACAAACTTTTTAAATCACTTGAAAGCTATCCAATTCCTTATTTTAGCTTCTTTGGAAGCCTACAAACCCCTTGACACATATCAAGCATTGGCCAAGCGGAGGAAGTTGCAGTTAGCAATGTGCACTTAGCTTTGTATTTCACCATGTGTTTATCTGTGCACAGTAAGAATATTGACTTCTGAGCATTGCATTCTAAGAGATCTCTTATCCAGGAAATATGTCAGGCAGCAGAAAGCAAAATAAAAATATCCTGATTGGAGAAAACCATGAGAAAGAATGGAAGACAGGATGGATCTGACCAGCAGTCCCTTGAGCTTCCATCAGACCACAATTATCTACCAAAGAGCTCACTGATGGTGCAATAGCAGAGCCAATCTCATCTCTGTGCAGCAACCCCATTACTCACAGTCATCCCAAACAACTTGCCTCCCAGACAAAGAGGAGCCAGTTGGGCTCATGGTCTTGCATCTCTTGCACATTCCTTCAGGCAAAAAATGTCAACAATTTTTATCTAGTTCTGAAAACTAAGCATTTTATAAGGTATGTTTTTTTATGCACACATATGTTAAAAAATGGGTTTTCCTTCAGTAATGGATTTTAGTTCCCCTCCCCTTTCTTCACCTCCTTCTTTATTCATTCTAGGTGTTCTCCTTTCATAGACAACATTTCTCATCTCTATGCTTTCAAAATTATTTCCAACTGGAAATGAGTAAGCTATTACTTTGTAACCCATTTCACAGATTTATGAGATACTATTTCTTAATCAAAATACATGTCAAAAAAACTTTCTCTTTAATTTTTTTTATTGTAGACAACACAAATTTTTACATTTTGCAGAGAGAATTCATTTTGTTTCAAGTCCTCAATTTTAAAACAAACTCACCCAAAGCAAACAAAACCAGATCCACATACTAGAGCAAATGAAATAAAATAATCTGCACTCTCAGACAATCCCTTATTACTTTAGCAAATCATAACCCAGCTCAAAAATTATAGGAACTTTGGATTTTCAAAATGCTTAAAAAGCTAATGTAGATAAAGTGTACCAATGGAAAGTGTTTTTGTTTTAGTACAGCTAAAACCCTTGTGTTTTCTATTAATTTGAGGATTATAAAAGATGACAGAATCCATAAATCAAGCAAAAATATTAGTCACAAACAGTCCAACATGTTTTCTCATACTCATACAATAAATCCCCTATGCATTCAGGTCATTCCCATGATCCATCTTTATGCACTTTTATTAGATTGGCATTCACAGACTTCTGATTAGTTCATTCTTACAGTAACAGCAGTTAAAAAGCAGAGATGTAATAATGTACAGACAAACTTTATGGGATATACATAAGACCAAAGACCACAAAGAGATCAGCAATGTGAGAAGAAACCATCTGGCAGTGAGATTTTGTAAACTGTTAAATGTTCTATTGATTTTTATTGCAGTAGTGTATCAATAGAGACTACAGATTATTGCCCACTTATAGCTTTGGATCACTGACATTCTTGACAGTAAATGTAGTTTCTATCAAGCAAAGATAGCAATCTAAAAGACAGGTACATAAAGGAAAAGACAAACCAGGAAATTCAGAGATGGAGATGGGCAGCTTTTAAAATACCTGATTAATTCACTAATTTCTTTTGAGTACTGCTGTTACTAACAACTTAGTGCACAAAGCAATCAATAATCAGGATCTACAGACCATTTGGTAGGTACTCTGGGAACACACAGAGTCATCAACAGAAAACTAATGGAGACGCAAGTGTGATCTGGAACTAAATGGGGTGTTGAGTCCAGATTAATTATTAGTAATACTGGGAGGCCAACATGAGGATACATGATGTGAAATGGGATCTCAGATATCCATCAGTGTTTCCTTCTCCCCTAGAGGAATAGTGACTCCCAACAAGGAAGAATAAGTGGAGGAAGGAAGAGGAGAAACTACAGGGATAGTTCTCTAATTTGTGCCTAAAGAGTGTCTATTCTCTCCTTCTGCTTCCCACCAGATAACCTTTCCAACCTCTCTTGGTCCTTCACTAGGTCAGTTGCAGGACACAGGTAAGTTTGACCTACACACATACCATTATCAACAAAGACCAACATCAAGTCTGAACGTGATGATAAGCAAGCTGTTCTTTCTCTTTCCAAGGCCAGAGAAGAAAGACAAGTGCCAAGATGGAAGTGATTTTATTAAGTACTAGGATGATAAGTAGTGTTCACGGGTCTTTTTAGCTGCTGTATAACCCTGCTGCCTGTACTCTACAAGTCCTTAAGTCCTGAGTTTTCATTTCAACCTTGATACTTGAAATTACATTTTTGCACAGCTTCCAGTGTCTCTGTCTCGCTTGGGAAGAACAGGTGAGTACATAACTCATGTCTGAGCCTATTTGAGCTCTGGGATGTGCATTTCCCTTTGCATATGCCTTGCAGGGTTCATCTGAGCAGCGGTAGCTAAGAAGAGATCTGGGCTCCCCACTCCTCCCAGGTGTATCAGCAGTCTGACACAGCCTGTGGAAAGGACATGGTGATCAAGCTTGTCTTCCCAACATCCTTCTCTTTTTCCCCATTTTCTGCCAGTTCCCAGGGTCACATATTAAACTGGCTTCCCTGCCCAGTGAGGTGCAGCCTCACAACTCCCTCCTCTCCTCCTCCTACAGATGCTATTGTCTTACAGGAAGTAGCCTTTCCACAACACACAAACACAGTCAGTCCAAGGACCATGCTTCAAAACTGAATTCTCTTGGTTCTCAGCCCAAGGCCACAGCACCAGAGTGCATTGCAGACAGCCCAAGTGCTTTCTGGCCAAGGAGTGTTAATCAATTTTCTGTGAAGGCATATGGCTGTACTGGAAGGAGTAAAGAGTAAGGAGTATGTCACCCAAAACAGTCTCTAATTTATGGTTGAAGTACAAAATGGACAAATGACAGAGCACTCCTAAATGGGCTTATCTTTCCCCATTTTTTACTTTATGTAACTCCCATCCTTCTTGTGCAAAATTGTAGATCTCCCAGGTGAGTGCTGAAGCACTAGGAGCTTTTTTGGAAGTGTCACTTAAGAGCAAGAGTTCACCTTCAGCATGATGCAAGGAGTGCCCTTAGCCTGGGTTTGGAGAAACTGCTTTGTACACTTGGCATAACTTGTGTCTAAGTTTATGGCTGGAGCTTGGAGTCTTCTGGTTTTGAACAATACTAACCAATTCTGCATGTAGCATCCTAAATTTCTACATTTAGTAGAAATTTCCTGCAGAGATTTAACAAACATTTCCATGCCATACTGTAGGAACATGCCTTTCTTTAAGCCCTGATTTACTTCTAATATTATCCACAATAGGTGAGTCATTGTTACTGTAAACTCAGAGGGAACTGAATTTGAGGATTTGAGAAGAAAGAACACAAACCTTAAGGAAACCAGGCTTCATTGCCTACATTGCTTATGGAACAGCTTGTTTCTATATATATCACTTAAGAATCATATATGGCATGGTCATTTTATTTCTGAGGAATATGATTAGGCATCAGAGAGACGTGCACTTTGTTTATGAAGGTGTGTTTTTCTATAGGGCATGTAAGGATATTTTCAATTGATTTAAATAGGTAGCTCATGTTTTCCTAACATAGCTGAAACATTGAACTTGATTATTGTACCTCAGATTAATGAAAAACATGAAACAATGTGATTAGAAACACTGTAATGAAATTGCAGCAGAGCCAAACTGACATTATCAGAACAAAATGTCCATGTCCCAGTCCAATTTTTAGCCTGTATAAACCTCCCTGAATGAAAGCACTGCTTGTCTGTTCACTTGACTGCTCACGTCACTTTTACTGCCAGGATTTTTAATTTTCAAGATATTGACATAAAAATCAGCAACAACATATAAATACAGGTAAACCTTTTCCCCCCTGTGCAGTACTAGACCATCTTTTCAGCACCAAACCACAACTGCCAGATGAAAGAGAACAAAGCTTTTTGTACTACTTTTCTGTCAGAAAACAGCCATTGTTTTACTTTAGCACCTTACTGAATAAACTAAAAAGAGGACTTCCAAAATGCACAACTGTAAATTACTGAGCTATGGAGATGCAATTAGAAAGGAAATTAATATGGACAGTGGGGCACCTTAATGTAAAATGTGACAATGATTAATCAAAGGAAACCTGGATTTTGAGCAGTAGATATTTCAACTGACTACCAAAGATAACTTACATTCTGTTTTCATAATCAATTTTGCATTTGATCAGAAAGACTAAGAGGCTCAGTAGTTGCAATATTATAAAAACAACCAAAAAAACCCAACAAAAAAACCCATACGAAAACCAAAGATATTCATGTAAATAAATTATTAGAGCTTCTCTTCAATTCTTGCTATAGAAAGGAAAGACTCCAGACAGCTATACACCAGGAATTCTGTGGGACAGGAAACAAGGGACTCTTCATTACTGGAACAAAACACTCATAGTTTCCAGAGTAAAGGTCCCATTTTTTCCATAGGGCAGACCATATTTAGGGGAAAATCACAGGTTAGGAATTGAAATGGGCCATAAGCAAAAATAGAGTTAAGACATTAAATATATGCTAAGTGCAGTAAACACATTCAGAGTTCTTTTGCAGTAATAGAAATCAGTTACCGGGTAATGTTTAAACATTAAATATACAGCTGTATAAATTTTCTTTTAATAAATGTATTCTTTTATTGATTCACTGAACTTTTCCAACTGTTGGATTTTTAGAACACAATGCCGCTTTAGGTACAGAAGTCAACAGAATATGAAGGACACAGTATAGATCACTTTCCTAACATCACAAGTTATAATTACACTTGGTTGTAAAAACTGGCAAAGCACCATAAAACCTTTTGACAGACAAATATTTCTGTCTGAGGAACAAGTGTCCATTTTTAAGATCTTCAGAGCAGCAGTTGCTCAACCATGGTGCCTAAGAAGGGGAATTCCCGTATTTATTTTCTTCATAATATCATCCACAGTCAACCTTCCCTCTTCTCTGTGGCCACAGGAAAGAAACAAGGTGCAAGGCATCAACTTAATATGTAAACTTCAGAAGATTCCAGCTACCTGTGATTTTCAAAGTGTCATTAATTTTAAAGTATTTGCAGCAGACCCTGTAAGTAAAACATGGATTTTCTGAAGGGACTTCTGGAGTACTGGTCCTGTTTTCCCAAATAATCTGATGACAAGCAAAAATGTCCTCAGGGATAATGCAGTCTTGTGTCCTAAGCTCAGCTTACCTGATAGAGGTCCAAGCCCACACAATTTACAACATTTTGCTTTTTACAGTCCCTCCTTTGCAGTAAGATGTAGGTCTCAGACATCACTGCAGAAAAAGGTTGATTTAGTGAGGTGCAGCGCACAGCGAGCCATCCCTATGGGAGGAAAATAATCCATGCAAAATTCAATAGAAACTTATGTTTATATCCCATTCTGCCTTGCTTCTGCCAAACAAAGCACCAGAAGGGTCTGCTCAGGAGCAAACAGAAAAAAGCTCAAAGCAGATTCACAGGCCTCCTTCAAAAATGCATGAGAACCCTTCCACTACCCTTGCTGTGGAGTTCTTTGCTGGAAAGAAGTCACACACAAGGCTTTCCTCACTTGAAGGTCTATTTGGATATAATTTGTATACTTGGCTTCTTTAAGATGCATGAATTTAATTAGAAGCACAAAAATAATAACTTCCAGCATCATGATGAAGAATGGGGGATGAATGCCTGGTCAGATTAAAGAACCTTCATGTTTGGTAGAAAGCATGGTAAAAATCATGCCAGTTTCTCAAGTCTCCTTAGGCAAAGACACAGAAATCAGGTAACATGCTTTCAGTATTGTTTATTGGAAGAGAAGCCAAAATTTGCTTGGCTGCTAGTTAATAGATAAGCAGGATGTACTGAGACTGCTCTCTGAGGTGAAGAGCACTGAGATATGAAGTACTGAAAGCATTCCACTATGCCATACTAGCTACAGTGTTAAAACAAGAGTATTCTCTCAACCTTTTCCTGCCCAGCTTCATCCTACCAATTTGAAATAAAAATATTACTCTGTCTAATCTGAGGAACAGTGTTGTGTCATATCTCTGTGAGACAGAGGGAGCTCACCCTCAACCATCTACTCTACTTGCTTTATTTGTACTGATGAGGACCATACAGGATGTTTGCGAGTAGTTTGTAGCTAAGGCAGTACAGCAAGACACTCTGTTTTCAGAAATATTTTACATTTAGAAAAAGGATTTAGGAATAATACACAAAGTGCAAAATGCAAACTTACCCAGGGATCAGCAAAAGCAGAATCGGTTTGGGATTCCATAGTGGCTAATCAAAAGCTGGTATTGCCTGCAGGTGACTTAGAGGCCAATTTAACAGCTTAGAAGTATGCAGACCATTGAGTGATTATACGGATTGTTTTTAGAAAGCTGAAAATAAGTTGATTTAGGCATATAGTTAGAAATACATTTTTGGAGCCTAATAGAGGAATTTTAACAGCAGTTAAGTTCTGCAATAAACAAAATCACAAGGAAGAAACAACAGGGAAAGGATAAACAGTGATATCTTGTGTATGACAGTGAGCCACAGTGGTGGAAGAATCAGTCTTAGAAGCTTTTGGTATATGTACAGATTGCAGCAATGCAGCAGTTGAAAAATCCATGCATCTGTGAGGAATATTACAGAGGTTCAAGTGCAGATTTTGTCAACTTAGTTAATTAAAAAAATTACATAAATATGTGAAATGTGTATCACATTAATTAATCCCTTTGTTCCCTACAGGATACAAGGACATGGCCTTGATTTTGGCAGTGTATAAAAGCAGAACAATTAAACAAGAGAAAGTGATCTATATATATGAATTTAAGAGGATTGTCATTTAGGAAGTACAGGGTCTGATACCAAGAATTTCTGCAGGATCTCTTTGAAAAGCCTGCAAGCTGCAGCCCCCTCTAATTGCCATCTTGAATGACTTTTTCCTTGGAATAGTGACCGTCCTCAGAGCTTTTAAAATGTCAGTCATTGCTGTGGGGATGCTCAGATGGATATTGCAGGAACACAGGGATTTACATCTCATAGTTATCTTTCTCAGTTGAGACCTACAGTTGCAACTAAAATGCAAATAATAAATATTAATAACTCTTCTTAAGAGTTAAAGTGATCATTTCAGACAGTTAAATATTATTGAAGCATGCCCCTGATGTGCTTGTTCCTGTCTCGTGTATTTTTCTGTTGCAGTATAAGTTTAGCAAAGAACAATTTAAGTGTATGCCACATATTTTCATTACATGTCCTTCCTTACACAGGATCATAGCATAGTGAGTTGGTGGACCAAGCTCCACTTTCAGTTACAGCAGGGTGACTCTGGAGTAAATCACTTGGATTCAGTTGAAGTACACTGGTATATAACTGAGAGGAATTTCCTCCGACAGATATCATTTCCATGCATGATATATGTTCCTCAGCTGTAATTAAGACCAGATGTTGCTTCATATTTATGCTCTAAATGCGTGGCTATTGTTTTTCTCTGATACATCAAAAGACAGTTTTCTGCCATTCCCATACATGGCTGGTACCTTCCCACACATTCTCCAGCTAATAAGTTACAAAGATTCCCCTGAACAAGTATCTAGTGCAATTTAAAATTGAAAAGCTTTGCAAGGAGTTAGGCAACAGGTGCCTGGTATCCATCTATTGTGTATTTACAGCTGGAAGAAACTCAATGTCTTCAGAGGAATGTGTCCTGAGGGTTTGACACAGGAGTAGGGACACCATCCGCCCTACAGGGACTGCAGCTGCAGAAGGGAGGGTGGCACAGGAGCTGGGAGGGTGCCTGCACACAGGGGCACATGCAGGAGGATGAGGTTAACTTACATTTTTAGACTGGCAATCCTGGTACTTTCTACACATGTGCTGGGCTTTGGAAGCCTCCAGAAAAGCCAGCCAAGACGGTCAATTTATTCAGGCTTTGAAAGAAAATCTCTGAAAAACTTTGAAGATATATATATCCATTATGTATTATACATCAATATATTTTAAATATATATTTAATATATAGTTGCATGCAAACAAATATGGCTTTGTGTATATATGCATATTTTTAATGTTCACAACCCTTTACTTGCTTCCTTTTAAACTAAAAGAAAAACATCCTACACTGACAGAAACATTAGAACCACTATAGGAGTTAAAAAGGATACTGACTGATAATTGCAGTCACCATCTGTGACTCAATTTCTCAGACATAAGCTCTGCATAAACACACCATGAAAGACTCTTTCTGTGGGGTGGAATATAACCCTAGAAAAATTTTCAGAGGCTACACTGAGGTTCTTACAAATTTATTGCCCTGTTTATTTTTTAAGACAAAAGCCTCTAATTGTGTCAGTCATAACAGCTGTAATGCAGGCTATAGGTTTTTATCAGTAATTACGTTTCTGTAAAGGCTAGCCTTTGCTGAACTGTTTCACTGAACATGAGTGAAAGCTTAGAACTAACTTTGCAAACAAATTCTTTAAGCATTCAGGGCTGAGTGAAGATTATATTAGAACAAGCCTAGATTTTAAAACAAGATCATTTTTTTTCCTTCTGATTTCTTCATGGATAACAGCCAACTGGACAAGGTCATACATTCATAATTGGATAACAAATTCGGTGATCTTCATAAGAGTACAAGGGTTTCTAGAAGACTAAGGATATTGATGCTTTGTCTTTACTGGTTAACTACCTTTTTCCCCCAGGCATATACTGAGTATGCACCTTGTTATATGCCTGCCCACCATTTAGCCCAAAGGTGGTTGGGATCTGGACTGTAGTTTGTAAGCATGAAAATCAGAAAAGGCAACCACTGAAGAAAAATATGTATGCTTTTCTTTCTAAAACTTTCCAGAGTATCTGCAAAGTATGAATATTCTGTTTCAAGGAGATGAAAGTATGGATCAGATTTCAGAAAGTACCAGGATGAATTCTTACAGAGCAGAATTTCTCTTTTCTAAAACTTCTCAAAGCTCTCCTCCTCCTTTGCCCTTGCTCAGGCACTGGTATCCATATGTGCCTTTGGGGTTGTGTATGGTCAGAGGGAAGCAGAGCAGCCACCAACACAGAAACAATATCACTGTCTACATCTCAGCTGCCCCTTCCAGCTGCCTTGCTGTAACTTAAATGATCATCTTGGTGAAGAGTGGCTGCTTATATCCAGTAAGCAAAAGGTTTTGCTAGAAGAGGCAAGAAGGTATTTTGAAGACTTTACCTTCTCCATACTGCCATGTCTCACAGCTGTAATTATTGTTTGTTTTGCTCGGAGCTCCAGGTTCTAGAGTTGTGAAAAATCTCAGCTTTCATTAAAAGAAAAAGTAGGTTTTGTGCCTGCAGAGACAAGTCTGAAAACATGAACTTAAAGCCTGGGGGATAAAAAAAAGAGATAGAAAAAAAAGTACTTAAAAAGGTATTGCCTTGGAAAAAGTTAATTACATGAATTTTAGGGCTTAACGTATCATTTCTAAAGACAGAAGACTGGGTATGATGCATCTTATAGCTAAACAACTCCTTGCAAATGAAGATAATTTTACTTTTCTGAGCACAATTGGCTTCCACATAGCTCCACAGAAAAAAAAGGAAAGGAAAAAGACCTTAATTCCTATGACAATCAAAACTAAACTACCATTCAGCTGCTAAGGCATGTTGCTGAGTGCCGTATGTCAGGGTACCTTGTCACTGGAAATCATCTGAGAGATGGATGGGAAAGTACCAGACACATCCTCATGATGCTGCTATAGCAATATGAGCAGAGCAGGTCATTACACCTCACACAACTTGTGACTGGGGGATGTGTCCTCACCTGCCTGCTTCACACTGCCAGCCACCAGTGGTCCCTGGGCTGGACCTGGCTCTCCAGTGAGGGATAGGAGATTAGCTCCCCTCCACTTCTTTCCCATGCCTTAGTGCATTGACTTTCCCAGCAATAGAACTGAAAGCCAAAATGAGATAAAGCTTTAGCAGAAGATAATCCTGCTTTTGTCTTCACAAGGTCAACAAGAATCTCTCCAAGCAAGTTTCTCCACCCTGTAATCTCTCCTTTTTGTCCAGATTAAATAGTCAAGACACTTTTCCCCCTATCTTCTTTTTCCTTTACAGGCAAGATGTGTTTGTGTTGCGGCCTTCTTAGTGCACTTTACATTCCCACTCGTGCTGTACAGACTTATATAAGGCGCTGACATCCTTGCAGGCTCCAAAATCTATCTTGCTGTAGGTGAAAGCCATTGCATACACCAGTATGGGATACAGTGCTTCATATATGACTAAATGAAACTACTATATGCAGGTTTTTTTTCCCCAGAAACCAACTTGTTTCACAAAGTTTTATTTGTGAAGCAAATAAAAATTCATTTTCATTTTCATTCTGGTCCTGGAAGGTCTCAGAGGAGGCCTACACACATATGCTACCAGAAGGATTGAGAACACAGTGCAAGCACAAGGAAAGAAGAACTGGTGACTGCTGAGGTTCATCTATCTGTGTGACAACTTGGTAGACATCAGCAGGGAACAGGTGTTGCTCAGGGCAGCAGGCAGTGCACAATAAACAAAATCCTTAAGACAGGATGGATCAGGAAAATCACAGTGTGGTCAGTTGTAGTCAGCCAAGGTGCTCTGTAACCTGCAAGAGGGTTCCCAGGAACTGTCCATCTGTGCAGCCAACTATGTGTCTGGGGAATACAAATATAACCTCCAGTTTGCTGGGAATGATCTGAGAGCTTCTGGAATTTTGGCAAGGGTCTAGAGGTAACAGAAAATTGTGTAGCACTTGTTTCATGTAGAGTAAGCATAAGGAGAGAGAAGCTTCTCTTATTCAATAGGCTCCTTATTTAATCATTAAAATAGTAACATAAAAGACCTAGTTTATAAGACTCAGACTGAGAGTTTGGGTACTATATGACTAATATTTTCAAGCTGTAGAATTGCAACAACCACTTTATAAGTTCTCTCTGTTGCTATGTAAAAGACTTGCACAAACAACAGGGGAACCATTGGCAATGGTGCATTAACTATATGTAAATGCTCTTGATCCACAGTGTAAATTAACTGCAATAAAGAAGAAACTTCCTGTCCCTCATCACTTCCCATTACATTTACCTTATGTATTATTTGTTATCCCAGATGGTAAAAAAAAAATTAAATGGAAATTTGTTTTTATGCTGACAGTCCTCCTGCAAGTGAAAGAAAAGAGATGCGTTAGGATAGATCAGCAAAGTGAGTATGACAGTGGTGATACCTAAAGTAGTAGAAATGCTTTGGGGTAACACAACACTGAGGCAAATGTAGAAGGTCTGCACCTTTCTACACCCAAACTATGTTTACCTTTGTAAAATAAATGGATAGCTTTTCATCATAGTCAAAAGCAACCAACACTAAGGACTGCTTTCCATGCAAGTCGTAGCTGGATTTCCCTAAACTGGCTTAGTAACCAAATCAATTAAATCAACATTTCCCCTTAGCATGGATTCTTTCATGCCCTGAAGCAAAATAAATTTATGAATCTTCTTATCTAGAATAATTCAATCATCTCCAATTTTGGATGCTTTAGAAAAGTGGGCAGGTGGAAAGCTGTGGAGACAAAAATTCATTGTCATTCCTAAATGCAAAAAGCATAACCAATAATGGTATTAATTTCTTAGTATCCCACAATCAGGTCAAACCATTTCTATGCCTGTTCTAGATCCTGCCCTTGCTTCTGTGAATGTCATCATTCCACAAGGAAGCTTTTGGGTATATCCAAGACCCTTTCCCTGTCTCTGAGTCCAGCTGGCATGTTTGGCCATATTTATACTATTAGTCTCTCTCATCCTCTAAATCACAGTAAAAGGAACTAACAGGATCTGATTTGCAGCCAGATTGCTTTGGGAACTATCCCTGGTGCATGCAAATTTTTGCAGCATCCTTGGAAGTTGTTTGGGAGAGGGCAGGTTGGTGCAGGATGAAACCGCAGCCAGGAGCACACTAGCAAAGGTGCCAGTGACTGAGCTCCAAGGCTTGAACCTTGGCACTGCTTAATTTACAGCTTTACCTGAGCTAAGAAATCCAGGAACTGTCCTGAATTGTGTTAGTAATCTTTCATCTTAGATCTGATCTATTGCTAAGAAATATTCTAGCAGTGACCAGACAGTAAAGTCTTTTTTCTTCAGCAACACAGGCTGTTGCATGTTTTCAATGTACAGAGACTTTTGGCTCAATCCAAAGGCAACTCAAGTCAGTGAGAAGCTGGCAAATTAACTAACAGGAAAACATGAAAAATCATTGTGCCATGTACTATTCCCCCATTCCTTCCCTTCAGTACTGTACCCAACTTGAGAACCCTGAAGAGGGACTCAAAGAATGGAAACAGGGATGATCAAAGGTATGAAATGGCTTTCGCGTGAGGAATCCCTGAGTAGTCTTGGACTCTTCTGCCTGGACTTGGTGGGGATACAATAAAGGTCTACAAAATCCATAGTGAGGAGTGGCTGGATTGTGAATAAATGCTCACTCCCTTTTCCAATAAAAGAACCAGGGCCACCAGATGAAGTTAAATGCCATATGAAGAAGTGTTTTCTTTAGTCAGCAATTAGAGAACCTGTAGAGCTTTCACCAAAGAACTACATGAATGTAAAAAGTTTACATAGGCTTGAGGAGAGACTGGACAAGTGCTTAAAATAGAAATCCTCTGGGTGACAAAACAGAAAAGCTTCACCTGAGCTGAAAATATTTGTAGTCTGAAAGAAGGAATTATCATATATTCTTGCCCTGTTCTCATCCTTGCCTTCCTAGAGGCACTACTGGGAACAGAGCCCTGGACCAGGTGGTCCAGGGTCTGAACCACCTTAGCCAGTTTTACATCGTCACTGGTGACACAGAAGAACTCTGGATGAAATATTATCTCTTCATCATCCTCAGGGCTGAAGTCATACTGACAATGTTCCTATGGGAATTGCTTTGTTTTCTGAAGGGTCCTGGCTTTGCACAACACCAGGAAGAGCCTGTCAGGCTGTCCCTCCTGAACACTCCACATCGTCTGTATTTACCCTGCAGGCCAGGTGTCTACATCAACTCTATGTCATCTAAGCAATGCTAAATTACAGCATTAACTTAGCCAAAACTTAAGAAACAGGGAAATAATCCTGATGGCTGCACACCAGGTCATAACCTTGGCTAACACAGCAAAAATAACCTCAGGTTTTATTCCAGTCAGTTTTTCAATATCTTTCAGAGGTAGCATGTGGATCCTCACCAACTCTTAGCACTGCACCTTTGAATCCTCTCCGAAACCCTGCCGGATTCAATTTTCTGTTTAAAATTTTGCTTGTGATATTACACAGGATTTGGGAGTAAGGAAATAGGGAAGGGTGAGTATCACTGCATTTGGGATTTGAAAGACTGTTCCAATCAAGTTTTCTGCCACAGGATTTACTGGTGAAATGCCTAATGCAGCTGGGAAGTTCTGCTGAAGTCTTGAATTTGTGCGACTATTTCCCACATGAGAAAAGCCCAGATGGGAAATAGTCACACAATGAGAGGGAGAAACCTGGAAAGTGGTCATGTGAACAGAGATTTAATAGTAGTAGTATGCAGCAAATTGGACATGGAGTAATTCAGTAGCAAAACAGATCAAAGACGTTTTGGTTTAAGTCACTATGAGCTTTATTTCAGACACTGGAATGTAGCCTTAATTTCTGGGCATGCTGTTACCTGAAAGATAACTGAATGAATTCTGAGAAGGGCAGGAAAACTAGTATGGAAAGAGAGCGCAGTTTCTAATAGCACATTCTTATTGAGCTCTGAGCATGGCAGCCCAAGAGGAGGGAGCACAGCTATCTGCAGGATGTGAATGCCGAGTCCAGAGGAGACAGCAGAGGGCACGGTGCCTCATCATGAAAGACAAGTGTTGCAAAAAAACCATGAGACAAAAGTGGAGGAGTTTTCTAACACTGGGAGACATTAGGCTGTGGAATGGTCACCAGACCAAAGATGCCAGTTACTGAGATGGTTTAGGCTGTAGAAGGGAGGTAAAAGCACAGCACTGTGGGAACATTCTTCATAGGTGGACATACGCAGATGGGTTGGAAATACTAGGGTTTCTCAGTGCTGAGCTGCATAGCCTGCAGATTCATGATCTTCTTAGTGAAGATGACACAAAACACTCAAAGGCAGACCATGACACATTTTCAGTCAATATTCAGAAACGGCCCAGGCCTATTCAGATCAACCCACCCCTCATGACCACATACACCACGTGAGAAACAACCTTCACTGTTAAAAATTTCAAAGGTTTAATAAACCGTAACAAAATACAACAAAGGAATAAGGAATAAGGAAAAAGGACAGTGTGCTGGGAGTTTGCGACAGCTGCCACAAGATGGTTTACAAAATGGCTGCTCTGCCTTTTATACCCCTGTGGGGTTGCATCAGGCAGACCTGGCCCCTCCCAAAGCCTGCCAGGCAACTCTTCTTTGCCATTTATTGGTGGAGGCTACTTTCTTACAACTTGATTGGAGGTGAGGTGTTGTCATACCATGCCTCCTTTAGCAACAAGATTTCCCCATTCCCAACTGCCCCATGCAAGGGGCACAGGTACATGCCCTCCCTCCACATCCCAGACAATCCAGGCCGTCCAGTGGCAACAATACAGAGAGGGGGGGAAGGGGGATTATGAGGAGAACAGAGGGCATCTAAACAACAAACCACAATAACATAACTATACATCAGTAAAGCTTCTCTTAACATATACACAATATTCATCCCCTAATTGCGAGAGCCAATCATCATATTACCTATTACAACCACAATTGAACATCTACCCATGTCACACTGGAGAGAAGGAGAGAGGGAAAATCTCACTTCCTGGTTTGAATACACAAAGCAGAAACTACAGAGTTTAAAGTAGTACAGTAACCTTGAACAAAAATTGTTTCCAAAGCCTTCTATATGAGAAATTATTGCATCATGCCTACATTGTTATTTCACTTAAACTGCTAAGATACAATTTTGGTACAAAATAAATAAATAATAGGTCAGTATTCTGATTAAAAAGTTTTGCAATAGAAATTTTATTCTAGTGTTTTTGACAAAAATCCCCACCCAAAATCCAGTCTTTAATATTAAATATTAGCAAGTACTAGAGAGCCAAATTAGTCATTCTACTTTGTCACTCTTCAAAGACAAGGAAATCAAAATTAATAAAAAAAACACCCTGATGCATATAAGGTTATTGCCCTGCATCTTTGTCTTCATCTTTTACAGTAGAGATCACCACATATCCTTCAGCAAGAATGTGTAAAACCTCAGCCTGGGTGAAAGGAGTTAACAAACAGATCACACATTATCAGGGATCCTCAAAATCACTACAGATGTCACCTACCAGAAGCAGAAATCATGGGCTCTGAAGGACAGGTTTAAAGACAAAGTTTGAGACTTAACACTGAATTTCTTGGATTTTTTTGCCTTCTCAGACCACTAGCGTTATTTCAGCAGGCTCTGTATAAGTCTGATTCTCTGTTTTAAGCAGAGTTTACAAGGTAAATCTCAACAATGTGGCTTTACAGTGATCCCCTTTGGAAGGCTGAATGTGAGTGAAGCTAGAAATTTAAGTCTGGATCAGCACAAGGCAATGGTGCACACTGTCAGCAATTCCTACTACTGTTCAAAGCTGGGATAAGGGTATCTTGTTATCTCTGAGTTTATTATTCTGCAGATCCACAAACTGTACTATGACAAGAGTTACACTTAAAGCTTCAGGAGACAAGTTTCTAGGTTTACCGAACTTCAGAAAGTATGTGGGCAAATAGATCCTGGACTAAATTCTGCAAATGTTTTCACTTGTGTTTCATCCATATTTAAGCATGTGCACCTCTTTATCTCTTTAGCAATTTCCAATGAAGTAGAAAGAAAAGGAGGGAAAAAAATGCTTTTGCATAGACATTTAAACAAAAATCTATCTCTTAAGTATTAAGCACTATTTCAGTTCCTTACTCCTCCAATGGCATTGAACTACCATGTCATGAAGGTCAGCATTTACTTTTACATGTTGGAATAAACTCCTAACAATTAGAAATAACTTTCTGCTGGGTACGGGAGGCAGCATGTTATACAGCTCCTGCAGAAATAGTGCAACCCTAAAAGTTTACTACTAAATATTTCATGTTTTATTCACCTACTGCACCAACGCTTAGAGGGCTGGTGAAATGTAGCAGGTGTGGAGACCGTTATATTTTTTCAGACACACTGCCTCTACAGCTTCCCTAGGGCTAACACCTTACTATACAATCCCACAGATTACTTCTGTTGTGTTCGTGACCCCAAACAGAGGAAAATGAAACATACCCATTTTGTGGGCTATGAAGCTGGGGAAGAGCAGACCTTTGCCTCAGGCATGGCTAGGAGGCAGTCGACCTGAGTTGGGTTCCAGCTTCAGGAGATCATATTTCATACCACAGTGTTGTGCATTCACCAGTGAATTGCAGAATTGCATCCCTTTCATTTTCCTTCAAGTGAAACAAAGATGATATCAGCTGAGAGACCATTGAGGTGAAAGAGCACCTAAGCTTAAAAAATATTATTGGCTGTAATTTTAACATTTCAGTCCACCTTCAAATGAGTGTTGTTCTTATAAGGGCAAAGCATTATTTTCCTCCACCCTCCTCTAGAGTAAAGCAGGAATCCTGACAACAGCTTCAGAGGTTAATGTGACAGCTACTCACACCCTGTGCACAAAGTCCAGGCATATCTTTGTTAAGCAACTAAGAAAGGATTTCTTTCAAGCCTGTGTGGCTTTTGAGCCTTGAAAAATCTTATTAGTCAGATAGGGAGAAAAAAAGTATATATAAGAAACCTGTTGTAGGAATTTAGCAGCTTGTGAATAGAAAGAATACAATTATGCTGGGCTGCATGGCCAAAAGTTTAATGGATCAGACCCCGTATGCTCTAACACCATCTCACTCTGACTTGCTGAGCTGCTTTAAGCCCTCTGTCAAAACGGCATGAGCCTCAGCAATTCACTTCACAAGTACAAGACACCAGTGTAGGGTAAAGCTGATGCAAGCTGGGAGTAGTTGGATCAGTGAGATATGACTCTCATGTCTAAACAGGGCTTTGGGCTGAGCAGAGCTGGCTTAAAGTAGCTTTCTCATCACAAAACAGAATGGATAAACTAAAAAACTAATGTATTTCCTCTGACCCCCTTGTTCTTAGCTGCAAAGGGAACCAGTACACTCCATTGTCATCACTAGGCCCTTTTAATTTCAGCATAGTCATTTCTGAAAATTATTAGTGGTAAAATTCCTTAATAAACCAAGTTGCCTAAAAACTCCAAAGAATAGAGTCTTCCAAATCTTACAATTTTATTAGAAAGCTATTTTCTCAAAGACTTCAGTTTGAAAATTAACCCCAAGCTTGGAATAACTCTAAAAGCTCAGTGGCTCTTAAAAAAAAACTTATTAACCCTTATCTTCCCATTTCTTATTCCTTAAATATACTGTTAGAAAAACCCCTTACATCTTTTGTACTTAAAATTTAAGGCTTTTACTTCAGGAAGCAGTTCTACAAATAGAAACATTTTGTAACACAGCAAGCTTGGGCTGTGTTTTGTTATGGTATGACACTGGGCTAGTGGGCTAATCAAGTATGAAACACTTTTTACAGGGTTTCAGGACAGAAACCTGCCTACTCCTTGCCCAGTGAGAACTGCATTGAAAGCAGATGGAAAGCTGCTACATTCTTAAGAAATATGAAAGTCAGAGATCTGATTTAGGCTTCTTATCATACCTCTAAAGAAATCTGGTGACCATTCTTTGTCTTATTTACCCATCTAAATCTTAGAGGTAATCCTCCTGTATTGCAGCAGTCCTGAGCAGGACAATGCATCAGTAACCCCAAATCACTTGCCCATGCCTAAGCAGGAGCCTGTATGTCCTTTCCTGTCAGTGCCACAGCAGGGTTTTGCTAGTGGTGGGAAAACCAATGCCAGCTCCTACTTGAAAACCATGCCTGAATCTTCTCAGCTCTTCCCTAAGCTGGACACTGTCTTCTCATTTGCTCTGTGCAGGATAATCCTCTTCCTCTCCTCTCTCTGTGTTTGCATGGCAGATACAGCAGTGTGCTTTGCTCTCTGCCCTGGGCCCTTGAGTATTCTTGCAATGATTTAGAAGGAGGTTGGTTGATTTTCCTCCTGCATGCCAGGCTGAGGACTTTGTGAACTTCCCTCTGGCAGGCTGAGTCCTGTTGATTTCAGTGGGAGGTGGGAATGCCCTGCACCTTTTTGAAAAGACAGCAAAGGTCCCCCTGGCAAAGGATCCCCCTAAACAAGGGCTTTTTACTATTGCAAAATGGTTCAAAAATTAGACTTTAAAAGCCGTAAATTACCCCAGTAAGCCAAGGAATTTGCATTTGTAAAGTACATGCCTGAGGTGCAAAACACATTAACAAAATATACAAATAAACAAAGCTGTTCAAACCCAAATGCAATTACACATTCAGGGCAAGGTGCCATGGAAATCCATGTCAGCTGTACATGTATGTTTGAAGGCAACGTTATGCCCTGAGTCCAAACTGGTTTGTTTTCCCCACAGGGAAAATATACTAGAAAATACTGGTGCTATCATATTATTTACAGGGTAGCAGTAGCTAAGGAAATTAATTGCATTTTGCACTGGGCATTGCCAGTATGCACAGGCACACATCTGAGAACTAGGCCTTTGCCTGAGAGGCGGGTGCTGACGTGCACACCCCTGTCAGTGACCGTGTCAAACACTGTTTCTTACCCAAGGAGGCTGCTGGCAGGAACCTGGAGGCGATTTAGGTACTGGACCTCTGTTTCCATGGGAGGCCTTCCAGCCCACTCAGGAATTTACAGTAATGCAATGTATCTCTGCAGCTGCTGTATGCAGGCACCACCCAACCTCTCCTCAGTGGCACTTCTAAAATACCAAGAAGCTTGTGATGGTCCAAGAACATTGCAACAATACAGATGGTCATTTTAATAATCTTCCCCAGCATCCTGGGGACTGTTCTGTGGGTGGAATCATGACCTTGGAGCAGAATAATTTTTCATATATATATATATATACACTCATATATCCTGCTACATCAAGGGTGGCTTTGATTACCATACAGCTGATCCTCACAATATTTTGCATCACTCTCATGCCTTTCCAGCAAGGAGTGTGGGGCCTTCCTGAGGATAATGGAAAAATGAAACGTCACCATTCCTGCATGAAGAACATTTTCCTTCAGCAATACACCAGTATGTCCTTCATTGCCTTTAGGTTCTGTCATTAGGCATTCATATCCAGCTTTTAGTTTTACTTCCCTATGCCTAACTTTTCTGTTGGTGTCATTCAGTGCAATTCAGTGATTTTTAACAAATGCTTTGCAAGGCCCACAGGAGAAAGGCTTCCACCCTTGTGGGCAAGTCCTAGGGGTCTCCAAAAGGTAACTCAGGTTCCACCTATGCAGATGAGTCCTTTGAAGCTCCCTGCTCAAGTCATAGAGCTTGTACAAATGTAGAGACCAGAGCCCAGTGCATGCTGCCTTCCGACTTTTTACTTGGTCTCTGTGGCCAGGGAACCTAAAGATGCAGTGAAGCTTCATATGTGTGAAGCATGGAAGGGCTGGAAATTACACCCCTGGGGGAACAGCTGCATGAAATATCAATATGCTTTTCAGAAAGTCACTGTCACCAGGCTAAATTACCCTATGTAGGGGCCCACACCTACATGGGACATTTTCTACAGGTCCACAAAGCAAAAATGGCTGAAGGTAAACATTCAGAGAGGAGTGGTGGGGAGATATCTAAGACAGGTGTTTTGAAGTGTCCCACAGCCACAAGACATGTTTTAAAATGAAAACTTCGGGTGTCTTTGCTCTGAAAACTCTTTTGTCTTTTGAAAAGGACTACAATACCTTTTCAAAGAAGAAATTTCAGTTTATTCTCTGTTTAGACAATGGTTGCCCAAATTGCCTTTGTTTTGAATAGGACCCTTTTTCCTGATGGCAGGTAATGTAGCACTGACAAGTTAGATTAGGCTGATTCAAATCTGATCAAGAGAAGCCTGAAATAGTTTTCCTGACTGTATCCATGGAGATTTAGTGCCAACTCTGGAGGGCTTTTCTGAGCCTTGTTTTGGGATTTCTTGGGTGTGTAACAGAAAATATGCCAAATTAATTCAACAGAGAGAACCACAAATTAAAAAGCAAACAGTATCTCACTAGTATGTCCTTGTTTTGTAGTGTCAACTCCAAGTACCAATCCTGCTCTAATCATTCAATTAAAAAAGCTTTACATTTCATTGTTACAAGGTCATACATACACTTGGTGTGGATTTTCTTGGTTACAGGACAACTGGAGCTCTATTGCTTTTTTATTTTTGTCAGGTTTACCTTGTCCCCTTATGGATTCCAAATCTGTACCTCCCTTCAGGTAGTCATACTGCTTTCATTCATAGGCTGGGTTCTAACTGCAGTGGCCTCTGCAACGGCAGATCAGACCTGAGTCCCAGCGGCTGCTGGCTTAAGGTGTTGATCAGGGGCATAATGTGGCCAAGCCATCACCCTATAAGTAAAATTATATTGAAAGAATAAACTTTTTAAAAGTAAATTTTAAAGTAACAAAAAAATCCATGTGCATGTTCTTCTGTCGAGAAAATTATCATCTCCAGGGGACAACCTGGTGAAGCTTCAAGCAGCCCTGGAGTTTCCTTGGCTCCATTTTGGTCCCTTCTGGCACTTTTCAGCTAGTTCTTGAAAAAGCACCTCTCCTGAGCTGTGCCAAATTCTTCTGTGTATCTGGGACTCACTCCACTGTGAAGTGCAATTCCAGGTTGAATGAGTCCTCAAAGATAGTGATTCTATCTCATCTAAAATCTCAACAATCTTTCCAAAATGGTTTATTGTAGTATAGTTCTCCTTATGCTTACTTTTTCCAGAAAGATTTCACAAATTATAAGAAGAAAATACAGCTGCATAATCCAGGCACAAGGCATGGCCTGTCTCAAAACCCATGAAGATTCCAGAAATCTCTATGGAGCTGTTTTTTTCCCCAAGAAATCAAAATACATGATACATCTCAAGGCCCATATGGACCTTATCTGGAGTTTACTAAAGTGAATATGTGACCACAGGATCTTCTCAAAATGCAGTGCCTAGTTATGGATGTTGAGCACATAATAATAACCAGGGATAGTGAAAATGAAAGCATGTTTTCTGTGTTTTTACTTGAGCACTGGATAGGGAGGGAGCCAAAATTCATAGATTCTTTTGAAAAGCCTGACCTTTGTCATTTGGTCAAAATCCAGTGAGTCATTAGATAAATTGGAAAAAAAGCATGTTGTTGAGTTATATGCATTCATTTTAACTCATTTTTTTTTTTTATTTTGAATTCAAAATATCTGGATAGCCTATTTCTCATTTCCTCACAGCTTCTTATAATTGAGACAGAGACGGAAGAAAATAAAATTCTGACATACCATGAGAGATCCTATTATGCTGATGTAAAATTGATTAGAAAAAGCCCAGTTGTAGGATTTCTGAGCAAAAATTTGAAGCTTTGGGAGAGAAAGATAACAAGTAGACATGCATTTTATGGGAACTGTAAGTAGTGAAAATGGTTTATCAACAGCAGAAAGGGCAGAATTTGGCCTTACCCTGCATGAAAATAACAGAAAACACAACAAAACATAACAAAACACATCTCATGAAGTTTAGATTAGATGGGAACTGCAAGTTGCATAGCTCAGCTCAGCTCAGGAATCCCAAACTTTCTAAGAATACAGAGGACCTTGCTTCAAGGGTGTGCATTCAACCTCTCTCAGGTCACAAAATCCAGGGTTATTTGGGCCTGGTGCTTTGCAGCAAGGACACAGAAATTTCAACTCAGATTGTAGAGAGAGCACAACTTCCTGCTTGAACAGACACAGACCTGTCTTAGATAATGACACACAAATGCCTCAGCATTTTCCATTTTTCATTCTGTAGTAGGGAGTGAATAAATAGTACCCCTCCTCCTGGGAAGACTACAGTAAGTTTTCCTCTAAATATTTTTCTATGCATTAAACTTGCATATATTCATTGTATCTTGTAAAGATAGTCATAAATTTTTTACTGTGGGATGGATATAGATGTAGATGACATAGATTTGCAAGGAGTAAATATTCAACTGCGTGATTATAGGACTGTATGTTCATTCTGTGATCATCTTTAGTACATTGCTGAATGAACCCTTATAGAGCTAACTGTAAAACAGCTTTGTAGTCCTCAGATGAAAGACACTACAGGAGTGCAAGACATTATTATCATTATTTAAACAGTAAATCTGAAATAAAGCATGAAATTACTGCCAGAGTGACTGTGGGGAGGTGGAAGCAGGGCAGAGGTCCAAGAGAGGGTGAAACAGCAGCTGGCATTCTCATTTGCTGCCATTAGCACGGATCACATATCTCTACGTGGAGAATCATTTTCTAATTCTACCTTGGGAGAAGAGAGGGGGAAAGAGATGCATTCATTCCGTGTCATTCAGAAAGGACCTTAAAGACCTATTTATTACGCCACTTCCTTCAGGGAGCTTGCTATAAGGTTTTGATTTCAGCTACAATATACTGACTGCCGGAGGAGAAAAAAAAACTTCCTGAACCACTGCTCTCCCTTCCTCCTCTCAATCCTGAATTTCACATCAAGCTATATTGTTCTCTTTACCCTTTTCTGTTTGTAATGTCAAAATAGAAATGCTCATACACACATACACAGCCAGAAGATCTCTAAGAGCAATGAATGTTCTTGTCTCAAGAACCAGGATAGTGGAAGGTAGTCTTGATCCTGTCTAGGATCTAGGAAAAGATGGAGAGGAATTTGTTTAACCCTCTCAGATGGGACTCCCAATTATTTAGATCAAAAATTCCATTTGAATTGTTATGTCCTTTAAAGCTGAGCAATAGAGTTAAAATTATTTTCATTTAATAACAGTCATCAGAGCTTCCACTCTGACATACAGCTCCTGCTCCTAATTACAGCTACCCTTCTTTATAATGAAGAACAGTTTCAAATTTCAATTCATTGTGTCTACAGTTCTTACCCAATAAGAGGTTTAGCAGCAAATAAGCTGCATTTATCTAGATGATAAATGCAGAACAAGTAGGCCTAATCAGGTTCTAAAGCATCCCTAAAACTGACAACAGACATGTTTTTGTATGACCACATGAGAAAGCATAAAAATTTCACCAGTTGGTTTCCTGACTTTCCATCTTCATTGTGTTGTGTGTGGTACAAGCCAGGGGCCTTTACACATTAAACACTGATGCAGTCCTCCACTTTTGTGTTTTTCCTTTAGTTTACCAGATATTAAATATCTATTGTAAAACCAGGAAATCTAATGGAGTATTTGGGGGGGAGGGGAAGGAAGAGCATTTCACTGCAGGCTAAACCCCTATGTAGTTTGAACTGGGGTAGCTTCATACTAAGTCAGTCGAATTGTGCCTGTTTACTTCAGTGAGAAGCTGTGTCCATTTCTTCTAAGCATCTTCCAACTGAACAATGTGCAAGCACAACTCAATGCCATACTTATATTTAATCATGTGACAATATTTGTCAGAAGTGGACTATCCTTGGTTGACTGTTCTGTGCTCCTGAATGCAAAAGCTTCAACCACTTAATCTCTATCAAAGGTGCAGGTAAAAATTTCAGGTTGCCATCACAAATCACCAGTGAATAATAAAGAAATTCTCCTTACAATTGAGGTGAATTCAACTCAGAGATATATTTGCATGTTGCACCCAATAGCCAAGCTCCTTTGTGGACCGTCATAGGTGATGCTGAGGTAGGTAAATTATCAACTGCTACTTTTGCCATCCCTTTTAACCCAGCTGGCCCTGCTGACTTATCCCAGCACATTGTTTGGCTGCCACATGCTCTGGGATTTCATGGGTCTAACCACAACTTCTGACAGCTTCTGACAGCTATTGCTAGAGTTTGTGACACTGGGATTTTGTTTCTATATCTGCCAAGAAAAGAAGGAAGGAACAAGCAGAAGACAAAGAGATCCCAATTTACTGCTTTATCTTTTGTCTCCCTTCCTTCATTGTATTATTGTTCTTTACAGGGTAGTGGCAAATAGAAAATTATGTGCTACATCGACAGGATTTGGTCATTGCAAAATGGTTGTTTTGCCTAAATCCATCTTTTCTTACATTTTCTCCACTGTCCGAGATGTCCCAGAGCTTTGCACAAGCATAAAACAATAAATAAAGTTGCATTTAAAACACAAGCAGAAAGGGGAAATATGACAAAAAATACCAGGAGAAAGAGAGGATTTAAGGTAATATTTTATGAGATATAAGTCATTTCTACAGGGTTTGCCCTTTAAGGTCCATTATAGTATGTTAATTGTAATTTTATACACTAGGTGATGAGGTGTACTCCTCCTTAGTATTGAATTTATGAATAAAAGACTACCACCAACCTGTGTTAAACACTGTGAAGGCATTTCACTGAAGCCTTTGGCTATAGAATTCCATTTCTCTGGCTTCATTCACATTCAAATGTTCACACTGATAACTCAGTTCTCCTCAGCCAGGGAAGTAAAGGATACTCTGATGCCTGATTCCATGTTCAATTACACTGCTACAACTCCAGAGTAGCTCCAAGGAAGTCAAGTTTCACACCAGTATGAAAATCAGTACAAGAGTGGATTTGGTCCAAAGGCTGCTCTGACAACATGTCAATCAAAGGTTTTTCTGTGCGACTAGATGGGTCAGAGCTGATGGTGTAAAAAACCAGTGACCTGGATGGCACTGCAGGATCCCATTAAAAAGGTGAAACAAACAGGACTGACCCAATCTTTGAGTAAATGCAAAGAGCTCCCCAACCCCAGCAGATTGCATGCAATGAAAGCTGACTTGAGGTCTCTGACAGTGATGGGGGCGAGGACAGTGGCAAGGAACTCAGAAGGAAGAAGCAGGGGCTGCACGTGGTCTGCCGTCACATCCACCACCCTTCCCTGAGGACTCAGCTCTGGAAACCTTGGTGAAATGCATGTGGCCTTGAATCATCCAGCCCTCTCACAAACATAAACCCCAAACCAAGTCTGGAGTCTGTCCTCAGCTTCACAGCAAGGGGCCGGAGCACTGCCTGGAGTCTATAGCCAGATGTTAACTTTGTAAACCTTGAAAATATTCCCATTCAAGGTTGTTGACTTGTATTTGGGCCTTTTTCCAACTTGGGTGTGTAACTTAAAGACCTCCAAAAGTCTGTAAAAAATTTATAATCTGTTTGCAGAAATTATCAATATATAGAGGCTACATCTGCTCTGATCTATCTGCACAAATGCAGTGGTTATTGTAAGAATTTTCTGTTTTCAGGTGTGAAAATTAATGCAAATTTCAAGGTGACTGAAACTGACTTTCTAAACCAGAAACCTGATATTTGTATTCATTTTGAGGCAGTTTGAGAATCTGACCATGTGTTACATATTTTGATCACTGAAGAACTACAGCATTAACAACAATTTTCCCTTTCCAGAAAAATCTTCGATTCACACAAGCAAAGGTCATGTCCCAAATCTGTACTCATATCTATTTGCTCAGCTTGATTTCGCATGGGCCAGTTATTGCTATCACATAAACTGTGAAGGATGTTTTCACTCCAGATGCAAGATCAGAGAAGAAATGCTAGAATGATAAAGTGATTTTCTAAGTGGGTCTTTATTCAAATGTCTGCATTAAGGAGGGTCTTTCTACAGATAAGGTCTGTTTTCTTAATATTCTCCCAGAAAATTGATCCAAGACCCCAAATTCCATGGAGCAAATATTAATATAAAGTGTAATTAAAGTGGAAATCATTAATTTGGAGGGTCATTATCCCCCAGCTAGCCATGCTCTTATAATATCCATAACAAGGGCAGCATGATGCATTGTTGTGCCAAATAAGCAAAATATCTAAATCCAGCCGAAATACCTGCTTTTTAGCAGAAATGTTTAGCTAACCCATGGTTTGTTCATTTCTCTCCTGCGTAATATCTATCAAATTACTTCTTGCTCAGAGCAGTTAATGCTATTCTACTTGCAGTGACCATGCATTCATGATAACCAGATACCAGGTATTTAACAATGACACACTGCAAAGACCTGAACACAGAGTAAAAATTAATCTATATTTATTGTTACAACATACACAAGGATAAAAATTTCTTGCTAGTGGTTCACCCTGCACCGTCCAGGAAAACAAGAGCTTTCCAGTTGACTTCTTCAGGGAACTTAAGGTTTCACTGGTCAGTTCTACAGGAAGCTTACATAGAAGTTATTGTGACACACAGCTAAAACAGAAAATATTTGTAGTGTTTACATGTCTCTTAGTATCAGGAGCATGCATTAAAACTGAATATCTCACTGTATTATAATGCTAAACTTTCAGCTTCTTTATATCTCCATATCTAAGGGAGAAAGTGGGACAGAGAAGCCCTCAAGCTCCCACTGCCACTTGCACCTCTTCAAGTGCCCTATTTTGCTTATATTGCCCTGCCTCACTCCAGTCAGCCAGGGCTCTTCCCTTGGCACTCCCAAGAAAAGCAGCAGCTCTCTCTCCTTCCCATGGACAACGCAGAGAGCAGTCTTGTTGCATCCCACCAGGGCTGTAGGCAGCTGGTGATTCAGCAAACCAGTCAGAGCCCTGCTAGAAGCTGTGGAGGAATGCATGTGGAGTGCAGCTGGGAAGGAGTCAGAGGAAGCGCTTGGAAACCAGTCCGTGTCTGTTCACATCTAGCATTCTATGATCAATTATTTTCATAAAAGCCTATTTTATTTTGCATATTGTGGATAGGGTTTTTCAAAGAAAAATGTTATCAAGGCCACAGGCTTCTGCAAATTCCAATTGCTTTTCTTCTGAAAGTTTTTAATTCACTATAGCTTCCCAGAATAAATGCTGTAAATATTGTGGCAGCAGTTATTTCAGTGAGTCCAATAGTAAATAAAAACCTGTTTACAAGCTAAAGGATACAGCATATAAAAAGGACTCAAGCAGCTAACATGGGGGAAGAGATCACCAGAAAGATTAATTTCTAGTCAGATATTACTGTACAAGCCCTGAAGAAGAGTAACCTGAATCTGTAAGCAGGGTGAATCATGGAAGGTAAGAAAGAGGAAGCAAAACATCTCCTTCCTGAAAAAAGACAAGGTGTGAGAGAGAAGCTGCTGAGTAATCCTGAGGGTCCTGCAGCAGATGGGAAAGGTATCAGCAGATTCTCATCCTAGAGGAATGAAACCACACAAAGACAATGGTCCTCTCTCATCCCCCCTCTACCAGCCCTCTTCCTCAAGACCACAGTGACTGAATTGACTGGTATTTCAGGCTGAGAATAATAGAATCCACCCATGAACCTGGATTCCTTCAGGAAGACTGTAGTTTTGTGTAAAACATGAGATTCTTATATTCCATGGAGGCTATTGAGAAATAAGGGTCTAATCCAGAGAAACACTTCAAGCTAGCAAGGACAGGTGGTACAAGGAAATGATAAATAACCAACCCACCCAAGGACGTAAGGGCAAAATGTTAAAAGGGGAAAAAAGAAAAAAAAGAAAGGGGAAAAAAGAAAAAAAAGAAAAAAGAAAAAAGAAAAAAAAAGAAGAGGGTGGGACACTTACTATATATTTTTGAGAATTATATAGCAAGTATAGACATCTGTACAACAAAAAAAAAAGCAATGTCACTGTAGCTTGTATATGGCAACACATGGCTTCATGCCAGCTCTGATTTTGCTAGCTATACCAATATGCATAGCATAGACCTCCAAAGTGCCAAAGAAGCACACAACTTGCATTCACTTACACTGAACTTTGTGTGCTCTCATGCAATCTCTACACAGTCATCCTCTCATTTTCTAAATAGATATGTTGTTAGGAGCTTTTCTTATGATTGCAATGAGACCTTAGCAGATGTTACAGATAATCAGTACACACACATGCTGCAGAAGGGGATAGCTAAGTAGTAAACTTTCCACATTTAAAAGTGTGCTGTTAAACCAATTTTCTTCCACTTGGAAAGTGGAATCAGCTGCAATGCAATCCTATGAACATGGATAAACAGTAATAACTGATGCAAGACGCATAACCATACCTTAGCTGTGTACAGGGAAAACCCTTAAAGGGAAAACACTTCAAGACCAGTGGGCAAATTCTGGCTTTTGTGAGAAACCCACATAACAGGGGATGTTATAAATTGAAGTTTATTGAAAAAGATGTAGGAAGAACAGGACAAGCCTCAGATAGGCTGTAGTTTCATGTCTGGTGTTCTCAGCAGTAAAGAAAAGACAACACCATTCCTTGTGCAGCTTTTCTGATGAATATACAGATGTATGTCAAGGACAGACACATTGAATAAACTAAAGTTAAAAAACAGATCCTTGTTGGCAAGCTGAGTCTGCTGAAATGTGGAGCTCTATTACCCATGATGGAGTCTCTAAGGGAGGAGCTGGCAGAATTATATCTTTTTTCCCACTATAACTTCCAGCCTAAGGAAGAGTTCAGGTATACCACCAGACTTGCACCTTTACACAGGTGGAGAATTGGTATCATTATAAATGTACTCCATAGGGCTTTTGGGGCAAATCATTCCTGCTCGTGAGGCCAAAAGTGAACCCAGACATGCTGTGATGGAAGAGCGCTCCCAACAACCTCTGCTGTACCTTTTGGCAGTTACACAAGCACCTCTGGCATCAGCCCAGCCTGATGGGTAAACTGAACCATTCATTAGAGCAATGCCCAGCCACCAAGGCTGCAACTATTGACAGAAGGACCTGACAACAGAGAGGCAATTCAGGATTATGACATCAAAACACTCTGAGAAAAGGGAAAGCATTAAGGAAATCACCAGAGCAGGGGCTATGAAAGAAATTCTGGGAAATAGAAAAAGGCAGCCATCTTTCAGGAAGAAAGATGCACAACAGACAGAAGACAGAGAGCCATGAAGCGCCTGTACAGTCAGAGTAGGTGCAGATCCACATCCTATTGGAAACAGAAGTAGTGAGCAGACATTGGCCTGAAATCACACATGGAAAACTACTGCATGGGGTTTCAGGGTGAGGTTTAGGAGCCATACATGCATCCAAAACACATGTGGCTGAGAATCCATCTTTAGCATGTAAGATACCCATATGCCTTAGAAACACTCATCTTGTATCTGGTCCCCCCAAATCTTTCTGAGAACAGCATTTCTCCCTTGGGGGTAAAGCTGCTGTGGGTCATGGCATGAAGGGGCAGTAACATCTTTCCGAAAATGCCCCAGAGGACACAAGAGAGGCAAATCCCAGGGCTGATCAGGTAATCAGGCTGATCACGAAGCAATTCATCTTCCAGCTGAATGGGAAAAGTAATATTGCTACTGGGTGACTGGCAGTCATCCCAGCAGATTGGGGGTTATTTCATGAGACTGGTACGCAGTTCACACCTGATGTTCACGAAAACATTATGATGTTCATGAAAACAGAATTTGAAGTATGAAGCCATAGTTTCTAATTTTCAGATTCTACAGCTTCAGAAGACTGGAACCTTAGTGCAGGGTGGCTTTTCACTGTCAGTAAGAGGGACCGTATAATCACTGCTCTGACAGGATGTCCTTCTAAGGAACATGAGGAGAAGAGGCATGCTCAAGGACCTGATGTTGTGTTCTGTAGAGGGTCATAACCTAAAAGCCATTGCTCAGTCAACCACCTGCGGTGCCCTGCAGCAGCGCTCGTGAGTCATTGCCAAAGGGGAATACAGGTGCAATGCATCTTCCCTTGAATGCCTGAAAAAGTACCATCAGCAGTAGAGACAGACAGAGATTGATGTCAAAGACACAGAACATAGAAGTCTGCTGTTTATCAGACAGCATGGACCATCACATGCCAACATGAGACGTGCTGAGGACTCGATAGTTACTCGGCATTGACTGAGGGACAGGGAGACATGATAACTTCTCATGAAGAGCCCAGAGAAGGAGCAGTGCAAAGTACACAGGGAACAGAGTGAAAGCCTGTTTGTCACAAAAGAAGCGAAAGACCTGGGATCACAGCGCACATGAATTTTTACCTTGCTGTCAAATAGATACGTAAAATAAGGACAAAAGGCAATGTCCAAGCTGCACTGGAATACCCATTATGTGGGGTAGCTACAGATCCAGGATGTCAAGACTGCACATAGAAGGTATCCAGCACACATAAGGGTCATCTAGGACATACAAAACCTGGGTCAGGAGACATGGGATAAGCCTTGGCCTACACCAGTACATCAGAAAAATAGGTTTATTTCACAACATTTCAGACTGGCAAGTTATGACTGTAGAGTCAAGCTGGAAACATAAGAGGAACAATTTCCCTGTCTGCAGCCCTGATGTGAAGCTGCTTCGGCCTCCTGAACACCTATCAGCCATGGTGGCACAGGCCATGCTTCTTTACCCCAACAGCCAACAGCTAGTTGAAAAAATGCCAATAACACACCCCTGGAAGAAACAAGGCTCCAGAGGCTGGAAAAGGTGATTAAGGAAGTTATCTGTCAGGCCTAATGTTCCTATTATATGTAGTAACCTGCATGGATGTGGGACAGAGGGGCAGGAGTTGTCACCTGGAGGAGCTCATGGGGAGCCTGCAGAAGCCAGTCTGTCTGCGCCCAGCCAGAACACTGCCTGCCCATGGGGCATCTCACATGTAAAGGATTTCAAGCCTATTCAATATTTTGAGCTTTTAGCATTCTCCATCTCAGCCAGAATGCAAATTGAGGTGCAAAACCTTATGCCACTTAGAAGGATAAGAGGTGCTTACTCTCTGAGAGACCCCAAGGGAGAGTAGATGGGGTACAGGGTCTCCAAGTTGCAGTTTACTGCTTGCACAGGTCTGGGACACCTATGACTTGTGAATTGCTCCAGGGAGGCTGTAAAGTTACAATCCTGTGTATGGCGTTAAAGAGTGCTGTGATATGAGGGGAAGCTTTTTGAGGAGGACATTAAAGCAATTTCTTGAACACTCATTAAAAATTCTACTACTGTTTTAACAAGAGTAGGATGCTATGTGAGGCACTGTTGGCTTTTATTAGGAAATGCGAAGTCATGCCAAACATTCCTGGCTTTCGTCTCATATCAAGCTTAAAGATCAGCTCCCTCAGTGTGTCAGAAGATCCTGGACTTAGTTTTTAAACCTATGTTGCCAGTTCAGATCATTTATATAAATGATCTTTATCTGTTTCAAATCTCACCATGTTTCTGCAGAGATAAAACCCCAAAAATGTAATCTGTAATTCCTTTTACCCTTCACTTCCCAGTCCTGCTTCAATCTCTATCCTACTAACTTTGCTTCTGCTGGGTTTTCTGGTTCTTCTCTTTTATTATCTCTTCCACAGCAAGTGTACTTAGTCTACCCCTTTCACAGCTCTGCTGTGATTGCCTGCAAGCAAAGATAAGGACCTTTCCCCCTACATGTCAGGCTTACTGTTGCTCACCTCCTGCTGTTACAGTACACACCTTCCCATGTAAAGTCAGCAATATGATTGTCTGTGCCATGTTTTTTCTGGTGACCAGCAGCTGGGGTTTGAGGTTCCTGCAGAACAAGAGGATGTGCTCGGCCACACAGACATGCTAGAATGGAGATGGCAGTTGGGAAGGCCCTTGGGAAATCCCAATGTTTTATTGAAATCAGGACAGATCCTAGTTTCAGCAAATCAACTGAGACCCTAAGAATGCCTTGCATGGCTAAAACAATCCCAGTAACACAGCACATCTGGCAACCTCATAGACAGAGTTTAAAAGAAATAAAACTTCCCAGGGAAAAGGTCAGAACTTTGATTAATAACTCCTAGAAAAGCAAAGTGCTTGATGCTGATGTCACAAAAGTTTTGTATTACTGCAACTCCATTAACTTTACTGGAGTCACCACAGTCTCTCACCACTGGTGGCGCAGCAGTTTCTGATGGGCAAAGTTTGGTATGCTATCACTTTCTTCCCAATATTTCAAGATATTCACACTTCAGAAGTCTGGGAAATTCTCTGGGAATAGCTGTCAGGGGCTTCAATAAGTATATCTTAGGGTGTATATTCCCAGCTGCTCCATTTCTCACATACTTCACTCTCCAATGCTGGTAGGCACCATCCCAGCAGATGGCCATACATGGACAGCTCAATATACAGGTTCATATTAAATGCCCTATTTATTTATGGAAATACAAATACTGATACATTTTTGTTTACTCATTTTTGTTTATACACTTTGATTTGGACATCCAGACATTAAAATGAGTTTCTAGTCCAGGGCCTAGGTGCCATATCAGACTAGTCACATAATGAAGCTGAGATGAGAACAGCAGTAGCAAGCCAAATGTCTTCTCTTTGCAGCAAAACAGTCTACATATTCATCCCAAACCTAATAACCCCCAAAAATACTACAGAAAGCAAATTCCTCCAGATAAAATATTCAACAAAAGCTCCCTGAATCCAGCCTCTTACCATGAGATGTGTTTTTTCTCCAATGCCTCAAAAGCATCATTTGGGCTATGGCTACATAGAAGAATGATATACCCCTCTCATCTCCTGAGCATGCATGGGTGCTGCAAAGCTAGGCTGCAAGCCTGGGCCCAAGGTTTCCTGTGTGCCCCAGAGGTGAGTTTCCCCATAGCATCATGGCAGAATAGTCCCCATATCCAAGATAAAACTATCTATTTGGCTGTGCTTTACTTTTAGGCACGAAATATGCTGCCAAGCTCAGGGTTCCCAGGGACAAACTCTTCAACTTAATTTTCACGTTTACTTTCCTCAGGTCCATGTGCAAGAGCCCAAAACCCAAAAAGTGCATCACCCTAAGCGTGAATAGTATTTTGATAACTTACACTGCAATGAAGTCGGCAGAGAATTGCAAAGTGCAAAGCCAAACTGGAGGAGTGATTCCACAGCTGGGGCTCAGGTCGAGACCTCATTGCCATCAAACCCTGCTAGACATGCAGCACAGGGCTCAGGGTCAGACTCATGGGTGGAAGAGATCGCTGCTGTGAGCACTGCTGTCAGGTCAGGCTAGGCTTCTCACAGGGAGGCTTGATGGCCCATTTGCCCCTGCTGCATGGGAGTCAAAATGCAGAAGGAAGAACAAAATATTTTCCAATGCACAAATAGTGTGTGTTTGATTTGTGTACTGAACTTTACATTTCTTGCACACTATATATTGAGCAGAGTGATTGCAGCAACATATGTATCCAAAGAACAGGAAACAGACTGCCAACGACATTCTCAGGATATCAGCAAAATAAACAAACATAACATGCACATCAGGTGGTCTGAGTGCCAGCACTGGGATAAACTGAATCTGCAGAGAAAGTGCCATTGGAATTTCCCTTTAAACCACACCAAGCTGTAAAGCTGCCTGGGTGCAGGGAGCAGTCAAAATCAGATCACCGTGTGAATGGATTAATTCATATGAGGCATGCAGCTCAGCTGGAACTGCTGCTTGGCGGCTGGCTTCAGCTGCATGCTTCCTGAGGGCATGCTTTTCCTTCCCCTGCAAAAGACCTTCCCTGGTGGGAAGGCAAGTGTTCTTTATGGGCATGCCTGTGGTGCAAGTGCTGGGCAATGACCTGGCAGCCTTTACTCTGTGACTGATCACAGAATCACAGAATGTGCTGAGTTGGAAGGAACCCACAATGATCACTGAGTCCAGCTCCTGGCCCTGTACAGCACCATCCCCAAGAGTCACACCATGTGCCTGAAACTATTGTCCAAAAACTTCTTGAACTGTGTCAGGCTTAGTGCTATGACCACTTCCCTGGGGAGCCTGCTCTAGTGCCCAACCACCCTCTGGGGGAAGGCTCAACAGACCAAGTGACCTCAACCACTCCTTGTATGGCTTTCCCTCAAGGCCCTTCACCATCTTCATTGCTCTCCTTTGGACATTCTTTAATAGCTTTGTATCTTTCTTATACTGTGGCACCCCAAACTGCACACAATATTCAAGGTGAGGTTGCACCAGTGCAGAGCAGAGGGGACAATCCCCTCCCTTGCCCAGCTGGCCATGCTGTTCCTGATACACCCCAGGACATGCTTGGCCCTTGTGGCTGCCAGGGCACTTCTGACTCACATTCAACTTGCCATCAACCAGGACCCTCAGGGCCCTTTCCACGGTGCTGCTTTTCAGCGACTCGTTTCCCAGCCTGTGCATACATCCAGAGCTGCCCCATCCCAGATGCAGAATCTGGAACTTGACCTCATTAAACTTCATATGGTTGGTGCTTTCCCAGTCCTCTAATTTGTGAAGGTCTCTCTGCAGGGCCTCCCTGACCTCAAGGAAGCCAACAGCTCCTCCCATTTTGTGTCATTTGTGAATTTGCTTAGTATCTCTTCCAGTCCTGTGTCCAAGTCATTTAAGAAAATGTTGAAGAGCAGAGGGCTGAGACAAAGATGGGGCCCTGTGGAACCCCGTTAGTAACAGGTCACCAGTCTGCTGTGACCCCATTCACTGAAACCCTTTGTGCCCAACCTATGAGCCAGTTGCTCACCCAGAATCTGATGGGTTTATCCAGCTGTGGGCTGGCCATTTTGTCCAGATGAATCCTGTGAGAGTCAGTATCAAAAGCTTTAGTGAAATCCAAAATGGAGGCAGACAGAGAGGGTCTATTGTCTCAAACAGAGAAAGGAGACCTGCTCCGCAAGGGTGATTCTGACAGAGGGCATCAGTGTGCAGTGTTCTCCCTGGGGCAGAGAGGGTGAAGATCTTCACAGCAATCACTTCCCAAGGAACTGAGCCTTGCTCTGAGTAAGGGACTCCAGAGGAGTAACATACCTACATACATGTGTATATAACTATATAACTATATAA
>VYXD01006597.1:0-20230 GCA_013397195.1 Hylia prasina
ATCTTGAGGGTCTCTTCCAACCTATAAATTCCGTGATTCTGTGATTATCAAGCACCCTGTCCTATCCGATCTTGAAAATCTCCACCAATGGGAACTCCACCATGTCTCTGAGAGTTTGTTGCAGTGAATGATTGATTTTACTGTAATGAAGTCTCTGCCTTACGTTAAAATTATGTCCTGTTTTTAATTAATAAATCTGCCTTTCCTCATTCCAAGCATGCTTGTTCAAAGAAGTTAAAATGCATGTTATTTTAATTAGTGAGATATGTACAAACATTTGAAGTGAAATATAATTACTCAAAACTTCAAAACAAAGGAGGTTTTTCATCCTTATTCAGCAAAAGCAAAAATTTTAAGTCTTAAATTCTCACAAAATCAGAAAATTGTTTGTCTAATGTTTGTAGCCAGCAGTTGACGTGAGTTTAGGGCTACATACTTTTAAACACTTATACATGAGTCCACATTTTTTGGTTACAAAAAGGAACAAGAAGCACTTTCAACTGAGGTTGCTTTTTGAAGTGGTTGTGTTATTTGTTTACATGTATGTTTGCCACATTCCATGGGCTTGATGCCATGATGGTCTCTCTTTGGTGAGAAGCAATTTGTTATAATATTAAGGAGTTTGGGAAAGCTTAATATACTGTTTGGAACACAGAAATAAAAAAGCTTTTGCAACAGTGTTCTGTCACACAAAGCCATCCTTTACAAGTGGGAAGTTGAGTATAAACCAAATGTTTCAGTCATGCAAAATGACTTGTTTTTCCTTATTGAAGAATCATAGAAATGCTCGGGTTTAAAGGCGTCTTAAAGATCATCTAGTTCCTAAACCTTTCACTAAATCAGGTTTCTCAGAGCTGCATCCAGCCTGGCCTTGAACACTTCCAGGGATGGAGAATCCACAGCTTCTCTGGGCAACCTGTGCCAGTGCTTCACCATTTGAACAGTAAAGAATTTATGCCTTACATCTAATCAAACCTTCTCTCAGTCTGAAGCCATTCTCCCTTGTCCTGTCATCACATACTGCTGCAAATAGCCTCTCCCCATCTTTCTTACAGGCTCCATTCAGGTACTGAAAAGTTACCCCAAAGCCTTCTCTTTGCTAGGCTGAACAATCCCAATCCTCTCAGCCTTTCCTTCTCTGTATTTGATGTCCTAGTGCTTCAACTGTATACCAAAACTGAGCTTTAGCTGTACTAAGATGATTACAAGTATAGCTGCATTTAAACTGCTATATTGTGGTTCCTTTTTAGCTAAGAAGGCATTTTGAAAGTGTATTTTATGGGGTAATGTTTGCAGTATAATTATTCACTAGGTAGCCACACTTCTTTAGTGTCAGTCACTGACATTCGTTCTGCTAAGGATTTACAGTTATAAGTCACATCAGGTAAGTGAAGCTGTTCACAGACAGAATGGTTAAATCCTAAAAGTGAAGTGCCACAAGGCTCCTGGATCAACTTGGAACAAACACTGCAAAGATAAACAGGATATAAACAATACTCCTAGAGAGTGTTGCCTAAAGTTGGTGTGTTTTCTGTATCAGGACTTGAAAAGCCGATTCCTCAGAAAAGAACTATGGTTTGCATATCAAAAACAAGAAAAAAATTCTCAGAATTCCTCCTTGCGTAAAGATATTCAATTGGATAAAAAAATCCATAAGCATTTTAAAACAGTTACTACAATACAAAGGGCCATTAAAACAAACCACAAAGACTATTTTTAATAATTTACACTTTATCAGAAGAAAGTCAGCTATTTTGAAAAAAATTCAAACCAAACCAAAAATACAAATGAAAACACATAAGAGAGATGTAGATATTTGAAGACCTGCCTATGTGAGATGTTCATGCATATAACACATTTCCATGCATGTAAAATGAGACTAATACTGCAACTGAGTGCATCAACAGCACAGCAAGAGCAAATTGTAACTGTGTATTCCCTCTGTCATTTCTAGTTTTTCAAAACTTGCCTGAAGCACATAGCTTTCTAACATACCTTCTCTAGTTAGTGGTGTGCACATTTCATTTCATTAAGTCTGTGAATATTTACTGTTTTTAGAATGTGGTCACTATTTCCTTAAAATAGAACATATTTATATGCATAAATACATTCTAAATAAACATCTAACTTCCTACAGGATAGGTCTACGATTTATAAAGGTTTTGCTTATAAGAGTGAATTAATTTTAGTAGGTGGAAATGCCCTAGTATTCAGAAACAAGGATTTATCCAAGAGAACAGGCCTGCTCTTGAGGTTCAGGGAGAGTCATGTTTTATCACATGGAAGATCTGAATATTTTGCACTTGTGAAGATGTCTTCCCAGCTCCTATTGTGCATATGTTCTATTTGCAAAACAAACTTTTAAAGCCATCTGAGTAGGTACTGCCATTTTTGGCAGTAATTAGGTGAGAATGAGAACATTTAATAGACCACCCTATCCAGAGAATTTAATTAGACTGTCGCTCGAGACTTTTCCCAAGGTCCCTCTAGTGGAAGTAAAACATTTTGGGTCATGACCTGCTTTTTGGAGTCAAACTTGTACAAGAACAAAACTAACCTACAAGGTCATTTGAAAGTCAAGGCAAATGCTGAACATATGGGATACATAGATACATATCTTTCAAGAAAGATATATTATTCCTTCACAAACACTCATAACAGAAGGAAGACAGAAGTTTTGAAGTGCTACAGGATGAATAATTTTAGATGCATATCAGTTTTCTGATAATTTGGAACTTAAAGTATATATATGGCTCTGGCACATTTAAATTCTAATCAATATTGGCTAATGTAGTTTGGTATAATTCTTTGCAATTATAGCTAAAGAACAAACAGAAGTATATATTGGTCCAAATTTTCGCCTGAACAGTTCTGAGTAAATGATTTAAAATAATGTCTTCACCCAAAAAGACATTCTCAAAGTGGAGACTGTGCAGACTCCAAAGCCCTAGATTTACATTAAAATAATTGAATCTGATTCTCTGTATATAATCTCTGATCAAATCATTGGCAAGAAAGCATTAGGATATTTATAATGCTGTTCTTGTTAATACCAATGTTGATATACAACAAAACAGATATGCTGCTGATTGTCTCTTACTATTAAATCAGTCATTACACGTTGGACCAGTTTATGACCAGCTACTAATGCAGAGTGAAGTAAGCAAGCAGTTTCACAAAAGTAAACATGGGTAAACTTGTCTGAATTTACTGAAACACAAGTAATCTTCATGACAAATAAAAATACTAGTAACTAAAATGGGTAAGATATAACTTCCCCTCATGTAACCATTAAACATAAATTATGCAAAGTTATCTGTGTCGTAAGTTGCCTGAAAAATTCTAAAAATTCACTTACTTCAATTATTTTGCTTAAACACACATCAGAGGTATCTTAATTCAAATGGATGTTTCAAATTTTTTACTATGATCTGTCAATGTGTGTCTTTTTGAATTCTGGGCATGCATCTCAAATATCTTTTATCACAGCTTTGACCTCTGACCTGCAGTTCTGCTTTGATTAAATGTAGGCTAAACAAACAAACAAAAAAAACCCAACAAACAAACAAAAGCTTTTACATTGTAATTAATCCATTGCTAGCTATAAAATTTCTTGTGAAAATGGTAATTCATAAATGAAATAAAAAGTAACCTGCTACAAAGTTATGTTTCAAAACTAAGAAAATAATGTATTAGAAAGGAAAAACAAATGTGCAACTACAGAGGAGTTGCACAGCTAAGGATCCAAGTTTTGGGGATTTGTTGACTTTTTTGTTTTCTTTCTTAACTCTAGAGTGCTTCAGAATTCTGATCTTGCAAAAATTATATTGCTTATGGTTGACCCAGATGGCAAAGCTGAATGAGAACTGACCCAATACTAAAAGAAACAGGAAACAAAGATGAATCTTACAAGAAAACAATGCTGAAGAATGAATACATTTAGGGTTCTATAGGTGTGACACTTTGGTGACAAAGCTCATTTTTCTTGGCTTGAATTGAAGGTTACTGTGGTTCTTCCATGAAATATAAGGTATTGCAATAAAGACTGCACAAAACAATAGGATTACAGTTTCAAACTTGATTTGCTTTTCTTCTGTGAAATCTAGTTTACTTCATTGAAACTCTGGCTCAGGCATGTATGCTAAGAACATGAGAAATGAAGTAAAAAAGCTTTCTCTTTCCTTTTGTTCCTCAAAAAGTGACACCATCTCACTCTTTACAAGTGGAAAGCTCTTGCTCTGTGCACTGGACCTGAAGGTAGGATTCCCAGGAATTAACTGAAGCCTGAACTGAATGTACAGTGTTAACATGAGGTAATACATGGGGTTTACTACTTTTTCCACTTTAGCAGGAAAAAGGAAATTTCATATGCTGTGTATCATGCCAGTCAGTCACTTTTCACCCAAAATGTTACTGGGAAGAAAAATATGAACATTTATAGCCAAACTACTCACCTTGAAATATCACTTGGAATTTAGAAATATAGAATATAACTTAGTAACTCAAAGTTACTTCAGACATTGAGATTAAAAATAATAATAATCAGAGTATCTCCCTGCAAAATATGGAGTCATAATCAAAGAGGATTACTAATTCCCTTATTTTAATACAAACACACCATGGCGTTTGTTAACTTCACTGTAATTTTCTTAGTCAGTTGTCAGAATTCAAGACATCCTCTTTCCTTCCACTTATTAAAGAAAAGCAGATTCTACAGAAAGAACAACCTTGTCTGCAAAGGTTTAGATTTCCATTTCTGACTCTAGGCAAATACACCTTATAAGTTATATTCCTTCACATTCATATGTCATCTCAAATGCACAGACACGTGAGCTACTTATCTAGTTTGATTGCATATCAAACTCCACTTACAACACCAAACATCCCAATTTCTCTACGCAGTCTGATACAGTACTTAATTACTCTTGTGGGGATATATTTTCCTTATATCTAGTCATTCCAATCTTTCACAATTCATGATCAGGGTCCTCTGTTCTTCTGCCTGTCTCTCTCTTCCTGTAAGTAAGGACAGGTGGCTGCTAGGGTTTCCCACAGCTGTCCCTCCTCCAGAGTGTGCAAATCTCCCCCAGCCTCTCCTCACAGAGTAAGGTCTCCACACCTTACTGACCACTTTGGAGACCCCTGAATGCTCGTCTGTCAACATCATTCTTGCACTGTGCATCCCCAAACTAGACACCTTATGTGAGATATGGTCCAACCAGCGATGACTAAAGGGGAATAACCAATTCAAATGACCTACTGCCTCTGATCGTGTTGGTACAGCCCAGGATGCTCCTAACCTTTGTTGATGCTTGGTCACATTGCTGCCATGTGTTTACCAGTTAACAGCAACAAAAGAAAACAGGAAAACTCATATTTCCTGTTTTTTTATTATTATTATTTCTGCTGTTTGTAAACGCAACTGAAGTGAAAAAAACTACTTTGAACTTCTGAAAATTCAAGGCCCCTATATAATTAAGGTTAGAAGACTAATTAATAACAACAATCCATTTTCACATACTTATTTTAATTTCAAAACATCTTGTTCTCTCACTCCTTTATTTTTCTTCAGAATCTTGCTTTACATTCCCTCAGTACCGCAACCTAATTTCCCAAGGTGTGCAAGGACAGGGTAAAATGAATTACTGAATTATTATATAATCAGCAATGGTCCCATTAAAGGATTTAGCTGATATGATGTTGGGTAAGGCAGAATCATCAGTTTTAATGTATTATTTCATAATGTGGACATTAATATATTTTCCTTTAATTTTCTCATGGATATCTGGATCATCATCACTAAGCCATCACCCACCACCAAAGGGTGTGAAACACAGGTATAGAGAAAGGTCTGATGGCCTTTAGTCATAACAAATCTGCATTTTTGGCAGAACTCTGAGTATTTGCAGAAAGGTACCTAAAAACCTGCTCACTACTTCCTGTGGGCCACTGGCAGATGAGAATCAGTTTGTTGGTGTGACTTGTTTAGTGGGCTGGCTTTTTCTAACAAATATTTTAATAGTATCAATTACAAAAATTTACTGTGCAAAATAAAGGCACTGTTAAAACTTTGGATTTTATGCAGTCAGCATGCTATACCTTGGAACTATGTTTAAAAGGTAGGAGATTTCCATTACAAAGACGGAAGAAAGGAAAAAGGGGAGAAGAAAGGAAAAGGGAGACGAAAGGAAACATCACCACCCTCAGTGATGATTTGTCAGCTGACTGGTTACACTAATTTCAGCCTGTTCATGGAAACTAACGAACTATAACTTGGTAAGTACCATTCAAACATGTAATTAGGGAAAAAAAAACATGTTTAGCAATACCCTTTCAAGAGTGAACTATCTGCACAGATGCATAAGAAAGAATGAGGTGTTTTATCTGTTTAGAAGAGTTTTTTTCTCATTTCTAATGTACCCCTCCTTAAGATGGACATTATCAGAAGTAATACATTGCATATATGGTTCTATATTTCTTTACTAGACACAGGGGATAAATTAGTATAATGCTTTTATATCAGAATGGCATTTTAGTAATCACTGCATAGCTATTTTTTAAGCTGAAAACACAAATGATAGGGAAAAAAAACCCTCAGAACTTCATATAATGCTTTTCTACTGAAACAACAAACTGATCAGCAAAGTCCTGCAACAGAAAAGAGCTCTGAGGAGATGGCCACAGCTCCTCACAAAACTCTGAACAGAAACTAGGGAGTGTCCACAGCAGCTGTGAAGAAAGCTGAACTCACCTTGATGCCAAGGAGACCAGTGGCTCCTTACAGCCTTTGCTGTAAAGATTTGTATTGGCTGAGTGGGTCGATGGGTTGGACAAATGCCCTTCCCTAAAACAATCTATAGAAATCATTACTTTCCTGAGACAGAGCAGTATACAGCCAGCTCAACACAGAACATCCAAACTGGACAACAGGAAACTGAAAACAGGGGCAGACTCGAGCTGGCTTCAAGCCGTGCACGCCTCCCAAGGAACTGAGGACATGCAGCCTCATGATGGCAGCACACAGGAACTGGCAATGGGAATCACAGGAGCACTGGGATTCAGCTGCACCTGAACTGCAACTGCTACACCACACTTGTCTTGTGGTTTTGGTACATTGCTGCATCAAAATCCTATGTAACAGCAAATGCCTTCCAGTGAGTAAATTTGGTATCTTCATGTGGAATATGTAAAAGAACCCAGTTAGAGAGTATTGGAATCCTCAGAAACCTGCAAGGCATAAGTCTTAAGGATGAATAGATAGTGGCCTTTCAAAATAAACAAGCAAATTAAAAACATTATAAATAATTCTCTCTTAAACACAAATTTCTTGAAACAGCATCAGAAACAAATTATCCTTTTCCTAGCACAATATACCATGAGAGAAGGGAAGAAAGCTGTCAAAGGGATGACTTAAGTAAAATAAGGTGGATTGAGAACAACCATGAGAAGAATTTGAGGGTGTTGCTGAACAAGAAGCTCAACATGACCTGACAGTGTTTGCTCACAGCCCAGAAGCCAAACGTGCTTGGCTGCATCAAAAGCAGTGTGGCCAGAAGGCTGATGGAGGTGATTCTATCTCTACTCTGTGTTTAGATGAGACCCCACCTGTAGTATTGTGTCAACTCTGGGGTCCCCAGCATTAGAAGAATGAGGACCAGCTGGAAAAATTCCAGAGAAGACCACGAAGAGGTCAGAATGCTGGATCCCCTCTTATAAAGAGACAGGCTGAGAGAGTTGTCTCCGTTATAACAACTCTCCAGCTGCTCAGCCTAGAGAAGAGAAGGCTCTGGGGACACCTTATAGCACCTGCCAGTACCTAAAGGGAGCCTACAAGAAACATTTCACAAGGGCATATAGTGATAGGAACAGGGTGTAATGGCTTCAATCTGAAAGACTGCACATTTAGATTAAATATAGGGGGGAAAGCTTTTACTGAGAGGGTGGAAAGGCACTGGAAAGGGTTGTAAAGCATCATGATGGTGCTGGGTTGACAGCTGAACCTGATGATCTTAAAGTTCTCTTGATGATCTTAACAATTCTATGATTCTGCGATCTTTGAGGTCCCCTCCAAACCAAACCATTCCATTACTTTGAAGTGCATGAAAGGCACACTAAATTTTGCCAGCATCTCCAAGTAAAGGATGTCGGTGCCTGTATTCAGATGATTGCAGTTTCTCAGATTCACAAGTTTAATGAAACATGAGCTTCTAGATACAGTAAACAATAGATTTTAAAAATATGGACTTAAAAATATGAACCCTATGTGTTTCACATACCACTAGCTTCTACTCTACAGTGTAGGTGAATGGGAAAAAAAAAGATTACCAACATTTTATCCAAAATAGTTGAGAGTTTCTCACTCTATTCAGAGTAGACATGCTAACTGGCGGGGGCGGGGTGGGGGGGGGAAGCGCAGCGATATTAACTTGAAAGGATGAAAATAATCAGAACCTAATAGCTTAGATACAGTCAGCCTTCTCACAGCTTTAGGTTTAATGTATCTAAACTATTTTGCTTAAAGGAAAAAGACACAAACAAAACTTGAAGCAAAAAAAGAAGAAAAAAGAAAATGCATATCATACTAAAAAATTATGAAACTTGAAATGCATTTCACAGTATCCCACAGTACCACCATTGTTGCCAGTGCCACATAAATGTTTGCTGGTCTTTTCTAATTTTTCTTGAAAGCCTTTGACATGTTCTTGTAATGCCACAGGCTAAAGCTTTGATCTTTGTAAAAACTTTAAACAATACCATATTAACTGGCTACTATAAACCAAATCTTTTTACAACACAAAACATGTTTTAACCATTTTACAGATTTAAATCCAGGTTTCAGGACTTTCATTTTAAGTTTGGTGACAGTAAATCTTATTACTTCAAATGTTACACAATGATTCATACTTATTTACATGACTACTACTACAATGCACCAGTTACGAGTGTGAGGTCAACCCTCCTTCTGTTACATCTCATGTGAACCTTCAAATCAATTCTATTCAATATTTCTGCTCCTAGTTTGATTCAAGATTTACTGACATGCACAAAAATGGGATTAACAGAAGGTATTTTTCAACATGGGGTATGATAGCTAAAAGGAAAATTGTATACATTGTTATTTAAATGCCCACCAGTCTGTAGATCTTGATAGACAAGTCCTTGCTTTACTTTGCCTTTTCTGCACAGTTTTCATTTATTCCTTACAGAATAGCATCTGACAAACATCATGAAGACACAAACAAATGCAAATAATAAGGAAGGTTGTAAAGGTGAAATGGGACAGCTGATTTGGTAAAACAAAGACATACAAGATTGCTCCAGCAACCAATTGCAATGGAACAGATATACAGTAGAATGACTGGCCTCAAACACCTGATCTTTATTTTTTATGAACTGAACAAGCCATTCTGTTTCCTAGGCTACTAAACTTCAATTGGAAGTTAAGGTTGGATAACACAGCTCTGAAAACTGAGGCTAATTTCTGCTTCACTGTTTTACAAGAAAATAAATTTTATTAGCTGGACCTAGGTGTTAGGCGAGGTTCTTGGTTTTTTTGTGTGAATCTGTGCAGATTCAGAATTCAGAGCAAATGATTTCATATGTTTAGGTTCACTTTGGTTTCCACTAGTCTACTTTATAATTACAAGAAGTTCCTTCCTGAGATTGGACATATCAGAAAAAAACAAAACAAAAACCCCACACCACCCACAGAAACATCAAGGACAATTTTTACGCATCAAATGCCTTAAGTTAAAATATGTGAATTATCTCTTTATTATTAATGGTCCTTTCTTATAACTGCTAATTAATATACCTAGTTGTTTCTCTCTTGTATCCGCATCTTGGTGTTATGTTTTTAAAAGTACAAAAAGTGTATACAGGGTTTTAGCAGTGCAATGGAAATATACTCTTGTGCCCTGAAATTAAAACACTGATTATGCATATTATTTCTCCTACCTTCAGCATCTCTGGGGATCTTTTTGTTGATACACAGTCCAGAAGGGAAATTAGACAACTCAAAGAAATAACAACACGAGTTTTGTTTACTTTAACCTGCTGCATGAAGGATTATATTATTAAGCACATGTTTTATTATTACCTATTCTATTGTTGAATATTAGCTCAAGAAAACAGAACCTTCTTATTTTGAAAATCATGAGAGGGGTTTTATTGTTTATTAAAGTAATATTCTATTCTGTTCCCCTTTTCGAAGGACACGTTAAATTACTTTATCTATGCAGAGAATATGGTGATGAATGTTGCTAATAAAACAACAAAAGGGGAGAACCACTTCACAATGATGGTACCTCAAATAGGTAAATTGTTCCTTTCACACACAATAGTCATGCTCACATTGCCCTTTCAGAGGATGACTTGAGACTGAGACAGCAGCTACTTAAACAGACCTGATATGACCAGTGCAGGTGGTATTTGAGGCTGCCCCTGCAGACTTCTGAAAATGCCCACAGCTCTTGGGGAATACCCTGTCCTGGGAAGGCAAGCACAAGCTCACCACTCCCTTGTGCCAGCACTGGTACTCCTACCACCATGTGGATGAAAAGCCTTCTTCTCCTGGTTAGTTTTCAGACAGATTTAATATAAGGTTAATTTTTATCTGGGAAATTAATTCCAGTTTGCTAATGCTACTCATGCTACAGCAGTGAGCAGAGTACCTCCAGCACAAAGAAAGGGGTGGGACTGTTGCTTTCAGTAGCAGCCCACATTTCTGGCTGTCTAAAGGAACTGTGGAGCTGCAGCACTACACATCTCTCAAGGTAGATTAAATGCACTTTTGCATTCAGGGGGAACAACAAACTGCTGTTCCCCCACTGAGATCAGTGCCTGACTAAAGGAGCATTCCTCTTCTCTGCTGCCTGTTGCAAAGCAAATAGGCAATTTTGAAGGTTTAAACTAATCTGTTTGATTTCATGCTGGAAAAAGAGAGGAGTGCTATGGCTGGAGCTGATCTCAGCTGAGAGGCTGCACAAATCAGCGGATTCAGTGCTTGTCACCTTCCTGTGCAAGATGCCTGCCCTAGGCAAGGAGAAATCTCAACAAGGCACAGCTTCCATTAGGGTCAATGAAAAAGAAGGTTTGTTGTGGGGGGGTCTCTCTTTTCTCTCAACAATAACATAAGGAAAAAATTTCTGAAAAGGAGATGGACTGTTGCTATTTCACATATGGACTCTGTGAAGGTTGAATTCCCACTGCAGAAGGTGGTTTTCCCTCCCACTGCTTCATGAATTTGAGAAATTCATAATACTCATTAAATTAATACAGATATAAATGTAAATTTGCATTACTACTTGAGATTTAGCTGTTACATGGAAGAGCCTAAGGGGTACAGACTTACCCCACTTTAAATGCTAGCATTAAGTTAAATGGTTGCTGCTTCCTATGGAGTGCATTTCTACTGTATGGAGTAAGGTGTGAAGTTTTTCCAACAGGAAAATGAAAAACCAGCAGTGTCCACAATGGGATTCAGGCAGGTATTTTTATATTGGAGTTAACTGCCTGAGGGAGTGCATCATCCACACGGACCTAAAGTGATACACATTTGTACATGTCATAGGTTATTAGTAAGATAAGTGGTAAGGAGTCCCTCCTGGGGGACAGCAAGGAAAAGGTATTCTCTCAGGCTTTTGCTCCTGCAGGCAGAATACCGACTGCCTTCAGGAAAGACACGGGGTTTTTTGTTTGTTTCACGTTTGGAAAAAGAGTTTCAGGACAGTTAAAATCTCCTCTAGAGGGTGAGCTCAGCTGGAAACTTGCCAGTGTCGTTAGTCTCAAAAGGTCTACTGCTATAAATAAGTGTAGGGTAATCTGTATGCTGGTTGTTTAAAGTGCAGTTAAAATCTCAAATAATCTTGCAAATGGCTATACTGAGATGCCAATAAACTTCATGATCCATATGATCTGTTAAAATAGTTATAGGTGGCATCTTAAATCCCTTTACACTTCCTTACAGTTCTTCCTTCTCAGACTACATCTTTCTTCAAACCTTAGTTCTACTTTGAAGAGACACAACTGCATGTTGGGTTTTTTAAAATTTATTTTATTATTTTTTCAGGATATCTTTTTCTCAAACTAGAAAATACCAAATTATTACCTAAATTACTTCTCTTAATACCACCTGTCAGAAAGGAATCTTTCTCTGCCCTCTAAGTAATTTTTTATATAACCTTAGGAAAACTCACTAGCTAGAATAATCCTTTTCTCAAATCTTGTTGTGAAATATTTCCTTGTATTCATTCCACTCATTTTTTCCACTTATTTTTCCTCCCATTCTTTTCTTTTCAAATTTCCATTTGCAATTTGCACACTTATCAACTCTGTTTTATTTCCTGCCTTTCCCTCTTTTCCCATAGATCTGTATCTCCTATGTGTTGTACTCCTGTGTATGTTATGGAGACATAATCTGATCAACCCCAGGATTTTAGATACTTTATTTTTTCTCTATTCCTTAAGCACCCTGCTGATCTGTTCCAAACCTCTCTAAAATGCCCAACTTAACATTAAACACTATCAAAACCCTTAACTTCATTGGTGCCTATAGTCTATAACTATATGATACAAAATATATGTATATAGACAGCCTTATCTTGTCTGAGGGTGTATGTAACAGATGGCAGCAGTGTTTGTTTGCTGCTGTAAAACTTACTGTGCATGTACCATGTACTACACTGCTTTAAATGCAAGACAAGCTGGGCAGTATGGAAGAACTCCTCCTGCAGGGTGCTGGCTACAGAACTGTGCTTTCACTCTGGAGGAAAAAACAGACTGCTTGATTCCCCAGAGGACCTGAATTGAAACTTCAGGGCACAGAGCAGGGCAAATAGAGACAACCAACACGGAAGGCAACCAGAAGAGAGCAAACTGCAAGCCTTTGAGGGGTGTTGGGTTGTGCTATCATCAATGAGGAGGTTTCTTTTCAGCCCAAAGACAACAGAGGAAAGGAAAGATTCCTAAGAACCCTGAGGGATATTTTAGAGTTCATTCAACTAAGAAGACACTGAAAGTCATGGGACCCATAGGGAAGGATGCAGGAAGGGACCAACACACAATCACACAGTAACCAAAGAGAAAATTTTCTTTTAGATACTTCTGTTTCATCTGTCTCAGTAGATCTGACTTTTCAATCTCTTAAAAGCCACCTTATTCTAACTTATTAGTTTGTGCTCTAATACACTTAGCTTTAAAGACTGGAGTTGTTTGATGTCTTTTGTTACACTCGCTACAAAGGGAAATGTGGGGGTAGCTCCACTGCAAGGCTCTGGGCAACTCAAGGATCTATCACAGGGGTGAAAATATGAGACTGGGCAGATGTTAATACTGGATGCATTTTTGATGCACCACAGCTAAGAGGTTCAGTCCTCCAGCTGCAGAAAGGCAAAAAAAAATCAGTAAAAAGAAAAGCTAATTCCATCCCTTGTAAATTGGAGCATAAGTACTGCAGTAGCCTGAATAAAAACGACTTGAGAGACCAAGTAACAGTAATGGTACAACAGTTTTATTCAAGCTATTAAAGAGAGGGTTTTTTCTGTTCAGTCATTTACTTGCAACTTTTAGATTGGTGCCATAAGCAACTTAGGCAGAATCACCCAAATAACAGTGAAACATAACTTCTAGATGAGAAATGCATAAGCAAAATACCTCAAATTTGTATTGGTATGTTTATGCAAGACAGATATTAGCTGCACAGCAGTTGACTTTCTTTAAGTTGAAGGATAGAGTAGGACTTCAGAAACCCCATCTTCTCAATTCCCTAACAGTACTGTGAGTTAACAGTAGTGAAGTAACAACTGCTTGGCTTTAGCATTTTACCAAAACACTCATTTATCTCTCCGTTCTGCCTTTTACTCAAGATACACTTTCTTACCTCTTCCAGGAACACCTTCCCCATACACAAAGATAACTTTGCCTGGCCTTCAAGGGCAGATACCTACCTCCCCTTGGTTTTCTGTGTTGTCTCCTTCCTTTATCCCCTCTGAGACAGTGGACATCAAGAAACAAAGTTTTCATCTTCTTGTTTTGGAGTACGTATTTCTTTCCTTTCTGCCTCCATTCTACATCACTGAACACAAACCAAAATCTTTATTTCATTGACATCTAGTTTCCATCCTTTGTCGTCTTACACCACACTGACAATTCAGGACTCTAACCTACTTCTCACTGCACCAACCTGTTCTTCCTTCCTCTCATGTTCCCACCTCAGTTCTCTTTTTCAGATACATCTTCCTGGAGAATGGAAGCAAAAAGCAGGCAGGCAAGCATCTCAAAGGGATGAATAACACACACTTGCATTCAGTTATAGTCTTCATTCCACACTTTCCACACAGACATGTAACCCTTACAAATCCCTTTCTAAATTTTCTAGAGTTACAAAATTTTATCCAGCTTATCGAAATCATCTAGATGGGGATCCCTGTGACCCAGCCCTTTAAATATCTGATTGCCTCTCCACAGCTTCCTCATTCTGTTCGCCTGGCTACAGCCCAGTGTTACAGGAAAATGCTGTATAATGGGTGATAGAGGTTTCAAATAAAAACATGCAAATCATGCACAATTTGTCTAAATATGCTTATGCAGGCCAGATGCAATCTGCAGCTGCAGCACAATCCTGTTTATATTCTTGACGGGTAGAGTTTACAGTCAAAAAGTTCAGCAATATTCTCAAAATGTAACACAGGCCTCACTATGTCCTCATCAACAATCCCTTCACAGCCTACATAGCTCTCTTGTGTAGAAATAGTAAACAATTTTAAATGAAATACAAATGTTCCGTTTCGCAGATCAGTGTGCTCCAAGTCAATATGAAATTAAGCATGCTTTATTTAGCAGTTATTTACACAATCAGCTCCAAGAACAATGAAATGGTCTCCCGAAGGCAAGGGGCTAAAGAAGCTGTTCCTGTCTGCCTGGTATTTTCCACACTACATGATCAGCAGCTATGGAGCTCCTTTGAGAGAAGTGCTACCTCTTTTGGAATGACCAAGATGGCACAAGACAGCTCAGAAAAGGGACGTTTTGCCCTGGTGATCTATTGAATATCTGTTTAGCTCCACAATGTTAAGCCTGTCTATCCAAGATGAAATATGGGATCCCTTCCATCTAAGTCATCCTCAGGGTCAGCACTCTCAGAAGATCAATCCTTGATTCATCACCAACCAGCTACCTAGAAGGCAGAACATTATGCAGCCCTCCACATCTTTTCCTCCACTGTGATGCCACTCTGACCTCAAGTTTCAGACAGCTCTTTTAAGGTTCTTTCTTGTCACAGATTTTCCTTATGCACTGTAGTCAATCTTGCATTTTCTTCTAGTCCCACTCTGCCATCCTCAGGCTTCCTTAAAGCTGACTTTGCTGTGCTCAGATTCTTTAATTATGTATATTTTTAAGATGTAGTGCCCTTTGCTTCTCCTTCAGCCACATCACTCACTCCTTCCTGTTCATATACATATTTAAGTTCAGCTGAAGTCATAAGAACATTTAGCATGCTTGCATGGGAAAAATCACATTTCACTTAAATCACAGAATCATGATTTACTAAGGCAGCATTATAAACTCCAATCAAATAAAAATTAATGTGTCTAGGGGTCCTTAATTATTAATTTTCATTCTATGTGGAAGAAAATAAATCAAGAAGCTAAAATTTTTAATGCTGTTGAAGAGAAACATCTCTGCAAACAGTGCTTGAGTACACTGACAAGATCAATAGCTTTAAGTAATTGTGATGTTCAGTGGAAAAAACATTACACGGAACACGATACCAAGAAACAAGGGATTTGATCCTTCTTATGGTGTAAATATGCAAAGAAATTCTAGACTTCATTTTGCTGATTGGAGCATTTTTCCCCCTTTTACAACAACAAATGGAACAAAACAAACACATAACACTTAAGTACAATTTCCTAACTTTGAAGATGCTTAAGAAACAAAAATCAAAGTAACTGATTAATCAATCAAGTCATGAGATTAGCATTTTAGGCCTTTTTCCTGACAACATAAAATCATTAGATGCTTAGAAAACTTTGAGATATAGATATAGACATAGATATAGATGATATAGACATAGTTTTGTTTTTTTGTTTTTTTTTTTTACAAACTACACATTCATAAAGCATATGAACAAGATTGGTAGATATGTTTCATTTAAAGTCTGGAATGAAAAGCCTCATTAAAATCTTAAAGACTCTTCTGCTTAGAGATCAAAAACTATCATCTAGAAATGAATTCCTATTAAAGAAATATATCATTTTGTGTTTCTAAAAAGATTACTTACAGTGTCATGTGCACCATCTGTGGCAGCTTATTTCCACTTTACAGCAAGGGACCAGGAGAGTAAACTGAACATCATCTTTCTAACAGGAAGGACTGAAATGGCCAGTAGGTCTTCCATAGCATACTGTGGAAGCATATTTAACTGCATTTCTAAACTGGTCAAACCATTAAGATAAAATGTTTGTAGGGATGAATCAACTTTCACTTCTGTCATTCAGTCATTATTAAAGCCTTTATGTCCTATAAGAAATACAATACACACAGGGAGCAGCAGGCAAGGGAAAACCTAAGGTAGCACTGCATGAAATGCTGCAATAATAAAGGGGTTAGGCAGTATAGACATTAAGAAAAATTCTAGTATGCTCTTTTTACTAAAACTGGGTCGTTGTCAAGAAATTGCTGATGTTAGGATTTCTTGTCATGAATAATAAGAGCAACTCTGCCAGAATGTGCAAGTCATAATAGACTAGGCACAGAGGAAATCTTATGAATGACGGTAACATTTGAAGCTCACTGTAATGTTACTAGATATGCCCTCAAACTGATGCTATATTTAGTATCAGTTAAACTTCCTTGGCATCAAACCCACTGGTTCTCATGAAACTAGAAAGCAGAGGTGTTTTAAGTTCAGCAGAGCATGCTACTGCTGACATTCAGTGGCTCTGCTGTTTCCCTGTAACGTTCCAGGGGGAACAAATAATCTCAAAATATGGTCAAGAGTCTGTATGACCAATTTTTCCATGGTTCTTGCATTTTAAAACATTTAGTATACATAAAGGGGAAAAAAAAAAAGTTGAATAAAGTATTCTAATTTATAATTACCTTAAAAAAATCACAGATTTTTAAAACACAATGATTAGTTATCCTTAAGAACTACATTCATTACAAACATAGCTTTAGAAGCGGAAGAGGGAGAAATTTCTAAGATTTCACTAATGTCAAGCTGTAAGTAAATTAAACATATAAAAGTTCTATCTATAAATACCATTTGGCATAAGGATGTCTGATAAACCTCATTGACTTTACATTTCCTTAACTCTTGTGAAATTTATAGTCCTATACATTCCTAACTCCATCACAAAATCTCCAACACCTTTTAATCTCCATAAAATAAACACAAAAGGGCAGACTACAATTTACCAGACAACATTTTGTAGGAGACAACACAAGGGAAAGCATGTACCTGCTACTTCAGCTTTGCATCTGTCCTGTAGCTCTGTCAAGAATAATGCTCCAGGTCAAGAGAAATCCCTCAGTGGATCTCAGATCTGCTTCCTGTCTTTTCTCACCTTTCTGCTTTCTTTGTATTGCTAATATTGTGTTTGTGAAGTAAAATTTGTACCTAATTTAAATATTCATTTTATATGAACAAATATAATAAGTTATTATAGGTATTAATACATCACTTCATCTTGGATACTTCAGTAATACTGCAGAGAAAAATTTTAAAAATGTAATCTGTTCGTCTTACTGCTAAGGTTTGAAAAGTAGCCTCCTTTGGTTAAAAAACAAATGAACAAACAAACAAACAAAACTATCATATTATGCAAAGTCTAAAAAGGATGAAATAAGGTAAAATTACTTTGCATGTGGAATTTCTGGCACAGATTTTATCTTATTCCATTCCACTGGAGAGAAAGGCCAGAGTATATGGTCTCCAAACAGACTATCTGTACTTCTGCAGGCAGTATCAAGGACGCTGAAAGCACAGATTTAGTTGCTTAAGGATTTCCAATGAGTTTTAGGAGTGGCTCAGCCTCTACTGAATTTTTTTGATGTTTGTGTTCATCTTCATTTCCAGAAGCAACAAAAAAGCTAATACATGATAGACAGAAAGGAATGAGGCTTTGAGATGGCAGTAACTCCAACCTGTATCCATGTCATAGTTAAGGCAAGTGATGAGAAACGACAGGGCAAGATGAGGAAAGGCTCACAGTATTTTCACTTTCTAAAGTGAATAAAGGAGAGCAGAAAAAGAAGTTTTTTCCCTTCTGTTTCTATTCTGACTTGGGCATAGAAACTTAGCAGAGGTTTCCTGACAACACTGACTGTCAGAGAGCTGGTGATGGAAACTGTTCCTGTGAAATTGAGGTAGGTGCAGATGTTGGATGATCTAAAGATGCAACAGGCTAGGCATGGTCTTCCACAAAGACAGTCAGAGCCCAGATATTGCCCACTAACATCACGGCTGTCTACAAGCAGTTGGTACAAACCACTGGTAAAGCCTTTAATGATTGCTTTACAGTCCATACTGGGATGTGTAATATGATGGTTACTTTGCTACTATTAGTCAGACCAAGGTCACCAGATTTACTGCATTATAACCACAAGTTTTATCACAACACAGGTAGCCAAAGGCCTTGGCCTCTTAGCTTAACGATTTTGTCAAGAAGGAAGAAAAATTCTCGTGGTTAACGCTGTACAAAATGCTTTGAACATTGGTAAGATGACAAAGAAGAAACTCTAAGCAAATGAGTAATGAAATCAACCCAAAAGCTTAAAAACAACAAAAAAGCCATACATATATAGCAGAATTTCAGTAAGTTATTCAAAACAGAAGCAAAATCTACAAGAAAAAGAAGCAGATGTATGTGATATTACGAATTAAAATCTTCTTCTGGCATCCAAAATCCTACTATCTATATTCCTTTCTACCGTTATGCTGAAAAAAATGCATTTGAAAAGAATTATGCATTGACAATAATGTATACTACCATTTTAACATAGCTGAAAAGTCTGATGACTCCCACATTTCTCTGCACAACTAGAGTCCAGATCTCAGATTTTACCCAGAGATATTCAAGGCTGCCATTTGGATGTACAGACAGGCTAATCCTGCGCATGCATCCTGTTACTGCCATATAAAATGCAAGCTGCACTAAGTGCCAAAAATGGGGGCTTAACCCATAAGTTTCTCAGAATATGCCTAACACAAACTGATAGAATTGGGTTTCTTGCAAAAAGCAATTATGGCCCCCTTTTTCTCTTAAAAACAGGACCCTCTCTTATTATGTTAGAGCCTAGAGATTAAGTTACATTCATCTGAAAAGTAAGAGACTGAGCTTGAGCTCCTTCTTTTGCTAGAGGCAATGCAAATCTACATTACTGGCTACACAGAAGTTAGACTGAAAAAAACATTACTTTGCAAAAGGCATGGTCATTTATTAAACCCCTCTAACTTGATCAAATTCACCCCATACTCAATGTCCATCAATGAAATTGCAACGGCATGCTAACCAGTGTACTTAACATAATGTGAAGGTGTTTTACTGCTTTCTGCACAATATAATTTCTCATTCTGTCCTGACATGGAGCTTTGAGTAAATAGTCAGCATTTTGGAAGATGAGGCTAGAAAATTAGAATCTATGAAAAAACATCAGGAAGACTCTATTCACCCCATAAATAATTTCAGCTAATTTTACAGTTGTTATGCTGTTCATAAGTACAAAAATGCGAAAGTGTGTACTCACCTGTTCTATCAAACTATTCTTTTTTAATGGGTGAGGAGAAGAAAAGAAAAAGAAATAAAATAAATCAATAAAATGTATCCAAGACAGAATATATTTTCAGTAAAACATCATTAATCTTCCTTAAATGCATGCTGGATGTAGCAGCAATGTCTTAGCTGTTTTCGGATGAACCAAGACGAAGAAGACATCTAGCCAGTCACTGCTAGTGGCCAAAACCAAAGGCAGAGAAGAAAACAGAGATAACATCAGTCAGGAAAAGAATGAGATGAAGGTACCAGCAAACCCTGGTAACAACACAGGCTGGAGGATGAACAGATCAAGAGCAGCCCTGGCCAAGAAGGTTTTGGGGCTGGTGGGTGATTTTCAGGGAGAAATCAGGTGAGATGAGATGAGATGTTGACATGAGCCAATAATGGGCATTCACAGCCCAGAATCCAACTGTATCCTGGGCTGCATCAAAAAAGGGAAGAAGGGGAGG
>VYXD01006597.1:20406-34762 GCA_013397195.1 Hylia prasina
AGGGAAGGGAAGGGAACTTCCCTGCAAATCATTAAAACCAAAGAACCTGAAAAACAGTTGTGACCAAATGTGGCTTAATTTTGCCACAGGCTGTTCTTAACTGGGAGAAATAATCCAATAGTTTCTAAGCTAAAAATAATTTTAAAATGGGGTAGACTAAGAGACTGTTGGTATGAAAAAGACATATTCTTTAAATATACAATACAACAATTAAAAAAAAAAGTTACTATGCAAAAAATAAAAGTTTACTAATGAATACCCCTGACTGGATGCCAGATGCCCACCAAAGTCACTGTATCTCTTCCCTCCTTAACTGGGAAGGTGAGATAAATTTAATGAGAATCTCATGGGTTGAGATAAGGTTAGGGAGAGATCACTCACCAGTTTATTGTCATGGGCAAAACAAACTCAAACTGGGGAAATAAGCTTATTACCATGAGCAGCAGGGGCACAGCTGGCTCACCATGGTCTCCACCACGGTTGCAGAGGAATCTCTGCTCTGATGCCTGGAGCAGCTCCTCTCCCTCCTTCACTGACCTTGGTGTCTCTAGAGTTGTTTTTCTCACATTCTCACCTCTCTCTGCCAGTTGCTGTTGCACAGCATTTTGTCCCCCTAGTTCTTAAATACATTATCCTAGAAGTGCCACCACTGTCTCAGATGGGCTCAGCCTTGGCCAGTGGTGGGTCCATCTCGGAGCCAGCTGGCATTGGCTCAACTGGACATGGGGCAAGCTTCTGGCAGCTTGTCACAAGAGTCACTGTGCTGTCAAAACCTTGCCATGTAAAACCAATACAATATCTTTATTAAAAATTATGCTATTTAACATAAGAATGTTAGGCTAAACCCATGTCACTGTTGTTGTGCCCAAATGCTACCTGTCAAGGAGCTGCACTGAGACACTCTCTGACAGGTGACCTGAATCCATTCCCCAAATCCCACAAACCATTAAAGAAGTTGCCTGTGATGCACACCAGGCGATGTATTTCCCATCTAACTTACAGCTCCCTGGAAGGGAACATCCTGAGACATAATTCCATCACGTTTGCCCAGAGCTGTGAGACGAGTGGTGAGGGCAGTGGGCTCAGGGCTGCTGCTGGACAGCTCCCTCGGGGGAGGAGAGGCTCATCTCACACTCCCTGCCAGCCCAGCCAGGCACACAGCCTTCTGGCCATCTCCCCTCTCATGTGCATTCTACTCTAAATAATGCACACAGTACTGATTCTTTTCCTTTTTTGAGGAAATTAAAAAAAAAACACAAAGAACCCAAAGCGCTTGGTCTTTACCCGCTTTTGCAGGACAGGAGGGAAGCGCTGGATCTCCTCAGCAATTCATGAAGGCTGGTAATGTGAATGAAGTGCACTATCTACAGGCAACATCTGTACCTTCTTCCAAGCTTATTTTTGATAAAAACTACCATTTTCACATGCAAGCAAGGTACAACCTCTTCTCAATCTCTGTTATTTGTGATTTTCTGAGCTCATTGTAAGAAAAGAAAAAAAAAAATTTGCAATCAAAAAAGACCTTAATGTTGAACTTCTAAGAGAGTCTAAAATTACTGACAGTTGTGACTGACAGAAATAGACAGTTTAGTGTTTTTCAAATAAACTGATGTGTAGTCCTGAAACAGTCCTATATGTCAAATGGCAGGTTGGAGAGAGGGAGTTGACTGTAAAATCAGCATCTCAATGCAGTTCCAGTAAATGCTAACAATAATATTTTTAAAAGGTGCACACACATATATGCATGTTCACAGAGAAATTATATATAGACATTTTAAAGATGCCATTGCATGCTTCAAATATCTATCAAAAAATAACATCTGATGAAAATTACCTTTAATGCTCTGCAATTAAATACAATACCTAAATGATTATGTATAGACATCCACAAGGAAGTGCACAGAGATACAAATGGATTTACTAATCTTTCTGTTCATATAAAGACTGACAATTATATCAGAGTATTTAAAAGGAAGTCAGAGAATAAAACTGCAGTATTCCATCAAAATGCTATTTAACCTGACAGTATATAGATAAAGGAAAAAAAAAATGCACAGTATTGTAGATGTTCCTCTAACATCCTTTTTCTTAACTCTAAACTCTAGCTTTCCTAATTCATTTACTAAAATGTTATGTTTAAGATTTAAAATTATCTTAGCAACTCTTCTGTTTCGTTTTCACTTAAGAAAGCTATTTTTACATATTTTTATGCTCAGGAATACTTGTCTTAATTTATTCACACATACTTGAGACTAAATAACCTATGACTTAACTGTTTGTTTTCTAAACTTTTATAAGGAAGAGGACAAATATCCATCATGAAGAATGCAAAGCACTCCCTCACAAGACCAAAGCAACAGTGCATGAAATTGAACTCAAAAAGAGCCTCCATTCTGTGTGACTTCTTGGCTGACACAATTTAGATATTTATAGCTTTACGAATATGCCACTGGAAAAGAACTTGAAGCTTTTTCTAGCTAGGAAGGATTAATGAACATGTGCACCTGGTAATTACAGCACTCCATCTTTCTCAAAGCCCTCACATTGCCTCAATGGCAGACACTGTAATGAAAAACCATTGAAAATATCAGTCTGCAATTCCATAAGTCATTTAATTATTAAAATATATAATCTCTTTTCATACTTTCTATGAACTATGCTAACAGTAGTATGCAAAAAATCATACTTTCTGCTTCATGTTATTACCTGGAACACCTCATTTGAAATGAAAAATTAATCTGATATCATCTTGGGGTTTAACATACTCTAGACTCAGATTGGAAAATGTATGGTACTAACTGTCAAATACTTCCACAAGAAACAGCAGGAAAAAAAACCCAAAAAACAACAGCCTGGGGTAACACATGCAATTCTAAGAAGACAAAAATTACATACTAAATTTCAAAAGAAGTTTACCAGAAAAGAAATGTTTAAAGATTGGGGAAAACAAGCATTCTGTACTTTTTTCCTAAAGAAGGTTTTCTGAGTTATTGTCAGGTGGAAACTTTTTAAGAAGTAATGCATGCTGCCACAAACATTTGTCTAATATGCATACCACTAGAAATCTTCAGTAGCAGGAGTACTGTTCTTTTGTTAAAACACTACCTGGGTAAACTTGAAAAACACTATGCACTTCATGTTCTATTTTGAGATTAAGAAATACTGAAAAAACTTGGAAAATACTACAAAACAAAAGCCACTTTATGATCAAGGTAGGAAACCCCTGATTAGTCTATGAGCATCAATATTTGAATTTTCTCATGTTATTCTGACATTTGATGTAACATTAACCTAAAACAGCCAGATACATGAAGGGATGAAGCAGACCACCCAAAAGCAAAAACAACCTTAATAATACAGGTTATTTTAAGCAGAAAGCCTCAACTGCTTTACAAGTGAAATTAAATTTTAAAATACATTTTAGTGAAGTCCTTAGCTATTAAAACATTTGAATGAAAGTCAATTATAACCTAAATGCACAGACATCTATATGGCTCTAAAAGTAGTCTTTTAAAATATATTTAAGCACAGTACGAAATTTGAGCATTAAAAATGGCCTTTTATTGTTAAAACATACTGTTCCTTGGTGGATTGTAGAAAAAGAAAAGGCTCCAGTAGAGCTAAGTGTGCATGAAATGCTCTCTCAAGAGTATTCAACCAAACTGACTGCAATAAGGGGACTTCAAAAAGCAGCAAGAGAAGAGATGTTCAAAGCACCTTGCAGCTTTGGGCTGCTGGCCTCTACTGCTGTTTTTAATACAGTTGGGTTTAACTTGGGAGCGGATAAATAATTGACAGAGGTATTTTCAGAAAGCTTTGATCACCGCACCGTTTGTCACAAGCTCCAAAGTAGTCACTGTGATAACACTTAATCTGGGGCTTCTTATTTCAAGTACAAAAGCATCCCCTCCCACCCACTGCTCGCAGACTCCTGCATCAGAACAGGAGACTTAAGATGCAGCCTGCACAGCACTAACACACCGCGCTCTCCACCGGCAGATTCCTCCTCCAGCACGCCAATTTTCGCATCCTTACCTTTAAAAGGCTGTCCAGAACCTGCTAACTTCCCCCAGACGGTTTTAGTTCAGAGCAGGCAGCAGTGCATCCGCACAAAGCTTTGCCATTGCGAGTGTGAAGAGAAAGAGCTGCTGGGATGCTGAATGGCACATCAGCCAACTTTGTGTGTATCCGCGGCTCCCTGAAAAAGCTGGACTGAAATTCCCCTCGCCTGCGGATTGGATTCAACAGCACACAGTAACTGAGAGAGACCGAGGATTTACAAGGGAAAGAGGGAGAAGCGGGAGGGGGAAGCGGCGGGGGGCACATCTGAAGAGAAAAGAAAAATCCTGTTCTGGATACTGGAGAAGTCTGGGCTGTGAAATACAAGCTGCTCTTTAGAGTTCCACAAATACTTGCAAAACTACTCTTCTGTAATGTTTTCATTGCACAGTGTATCAAAGGATGCCATCAGTCTAACAGCTGATATTTCAATATAGAATGTGTTAACTATTTGCCTAACTAACATATTAGGGGATAACATTTCAGCCTTCATGCTAAAATCATAAAAAGAAAGTGCAATATGTGAATAAAACTATTTTTAGATATAGTTAGATTACAATTCTATTTTTCTGCAGACTATTTGTGTACTCATTTAGGTTCATCTAACTGTAAAAAAAATGTTTTCTTTCTTCCGTGTTATACACAGATATTGAAGTTCCCATATAACAGCCCATCAGTGTAGACTCACCTGCCTCACCTAACCAGTCCTTGTAGAAAACCTACCTCTAAGTCCCACCTTTACATTTTATGCACTAGTCAGTTCTAGAGTGAATCAGAGTTTGCAGAGTTGTTACTTGCACATTACACCCGCTTTAAATATTCTATACCAGAGCAATGCTTGCACAAATTCTGATGAATCTCTCTAAAGTGAAACACATTTATCTGTTATAGCTAATTATGTACACGTTATATACAATAAAAATTAAACTTTATGTATCCGGGAAGATCGGGTTTTTTTCCTGCAAATTTGGCCTTTGCCATTGTAGGAATAATGTTGAATAACATACAATATATGCTAATCATACAATCTTTCTTGGATCATAGTAGTCTACAAATTTATTTCCACTTGCTGACAATGAAAATACCATTTTCTAGTGGCTCTACTCTTTTGGCACTGGCACAGCTATTTGAGGTTAGAAATAAAAGTGCCAGGAAGATAAGAGGCCAGATGTACCACAGAGGTGATGACCTCATTTGGCAAATATATATATATATATTTGGCATATAGTTTAAAAAGCACACTTTATTTCAAGTGGTACTTTTGTTTTGTGAGGTTGGGTGATGAGGAACACCTCAATCCCCTCCAAGGTCATAGGACCCATTAAAACAAGTAAGACATGTAATAAAGGTCAAGCAGGAAAAAGGACCACCAAGGTAAAGGACATGGCTCACAACTATATCTATTCAGTGCATTTTTTTTTTCTCTACAAACACTGGATCTGTCCAAATGTTGAGGAGTTCACACTCCAAATTGCATTACCAATTATGAGGCGTTAAATTGGCCTGTATAGGTTTTTCAGCTGCTATTGACCTCATCAAACAGCTGTGATTTCTAAGCAATCAGTCTCTAATGAGTTTAGAAACAATAAAGAGAAGTTAAAATACCAGATGTATTTCATTTATCTTTAAAGAAAAAAATAACTCTCTTAAGATGTACATCTTGAAAACTTTAATATGTACAAAATGTTCCTTGGTTTTGCATTTTTGGCTAATGCGTGGAGGAATCATCCTTTAGTGACTGAAAAGGAAAAACAATACTTATGCTCTGCCCGTGTCTTTTTAATATAGTTAGTGCCTTATCAGCACTCAAACACACTCCTGTGAACAGCTCTAGAAAACTACTGAGAATGCTGGAATACCTTAGCTCTCTTTCAATCCTGTCTTGGTTTTATTGTCTTATAATGCAAACATCTGTAATGCACTGAAAATTAGATTGCAAATTTTAAAACCAGGTAAAACCCATGCACCTAATGAAAGCAACATTTCAGAGAAAGAGCTGAAATGCACAATGTAGCTATTAATTGCAAGGGAAAAAATGCTATACATCCAGCACAAGTAAAGCTTACAATATTGCTAGAATATTCTACCTTAAAGAAGATTTTTGTCAGTACTTGTTAAGGCTAATTAAGACCACCAAAATAAATAGATAAATAAATAAATTAAAAAAAAATAAGTTGCTATATTAAATACTGAAATATATGAATTGAAGGGTAGATTACAGGCTCATTGAAAGGGTTATGAACAGAAGATAATTCTTAGCTGCGAGTCCAGTGATTAAAGTATTTAGCGTTTAAGAGAAGTAAGTCCATCATCTTTCCTGTGCACAAAAGTAATTGAAAGCAAAAGAGCCTTTAAAAAAGACACCGTAAATAGTTTGTTTATGTTTGATGACTGTTTAAGTAAGCAGGAAACCAGATAACCTCTCTGCAAACAATTCTTTATGTAGCTGCTACAGTGCTACAGCACTATTTCAGGACTCATATTGCACACACATTTCATGTGCACTTAGCAGTCCCTTTTGTGTCCTATGCAGAAATATGGCACACATATATTAAATATACATCTGTCATTCCTTTTGACTGTAGTGTACAAGGACCAAATGTAAAGAAACTTCTTGCAAAAAGATTTAAGTGCTAATCCCAATTTTGATTTACACTACACCCTAAAGTAGTTTCACTTTCCCCCCTGACATTTTGCAGCCTTTCAGTGGAGCTAACACATCCCATCTCCCCAATCACAGTTCTTTCAGAAAACCAGACAACCAGACCCTGGAAAACAAATCTCACTAAAATGACCCCACTGATTGCAGCTATCAAGGAGTTACACAGAGATAAAATGGTTTCTAAGTTATCTAAGCTTGCATGTGTGGAGAACAAATTTTGACTTAGCAAATGAATAGGAATTCAACAGAGAGATGTGTCTGTGTTTGCCATGAACTCTCCTACAACAGTCAGAAGACTGCATATTTAAACAGATGTAGATAATCCACAGCAGATACCAGATAATGTGGAAAACATTTAATCTGAGTGTGAAAAGAAACACAACAGTGTAGAGGGCCCACATTCAGAGCCTTTTGTGGCCAGACAAATCCCAGAAGAGTTTTCTTATTGCTCTTGGATCATCATCTAGAACATCTCTGTAAGGAATGTACAAGTGACCTTGCCCTGACTATTGACATTTACTTTTGTGACCATACTGGAGATTATATTCTGAGTATTAAACACAAATCTATAGTGTGATTTGGGCAGCCAAAACCAGGAAAAGTCAGGAAAACTCTCAGGAAAGAGAGTGGCTTAAGTTAAAAGCAGTGAATGTTACTAAATGAGATTGCCAGATCTATCAGCTTTCAAATTTCTGATTCACTGTCCTGCTGAGCCTGACATCTTTTGGTCATACAGGTATCATAATAGGAATGCAGAAGAAAAAATAATTTCAGCAGCATTAAAAAGACTGTATCTCAAAGACTGTTCACTTTTTTTTTTCAAAAAACAGTACAGAAAGGGGCAGACAGAAGAGGCACTTTATAGATAGGTATTTTATCCATCTAGGTTATTTCCAGGAGGTATTAAGAATCCACAGGTAAAGGAGACATAGAGGATCTAAAAAGGGCTCCTTTCTATTACAAATTCTCTATTCTTACTGCTAAAAAATGCTGCCATTTTGGCTTTAAGCACTCCTGTCATTCCTAGGCCAAAGATTCTTGAAAACAGAAACTGCATAAAAGATACAGTCACACCTGAAGTTGGCTTAGTTTATAGGCATGTAGGATAATGGTAATATTACCATTAAGAATTCTACAACCTTCAGGGCTCATGGTATTCTTTATCCTTTTTGCTTTTAAAACTTAAGTTTGTGTTCTTTACTTCCCATACTGTGAGAGAATTCAGGAGCTATCATTGTTACGGAAAAAGGCCCTGCTGTTGCAGTACACAATCAAGTACTGCAAGTATTACAAGGACACAACTAAGAATAAAAAAATTAAATTAAGAGCAAAAGAAGGAAAAAGATAACCTTCAGTTAGCCCTGAAAAGGTGAACACCCCCTCACAGCACTGGTCCCTGTTCAGCATTGTATAACACATCTGCAGGAGGTAGTGATTCCCCATCCCTCCCTCCCATGTGTGCCAAACAAACTCAGGAGGCAAGCCACTTTTTATTGGCTTTCTTGCAGACTGGTTACCTACTGTGAAGTAGATATTTCCAGTTTCCAGCTATTAGGCAAGAAAAGGTCTAGTTATAATCCATTATAGGCTTTCCTGACAATGCAGGTTTTTCTGAACCTTGAGCAGGAGGTGCTGTAGAGGAGCAGGATTTACTACGAACTCCCAATTTACTCACCTCCTCTCCTGTTTTCTTGATCATTTTAAGTGACTTTTGTGAAGAGCAAAGCCAACATACTAAACCTTAGGCTTGTACACCCCCCCTTTAGAACTATGCTCATATCTACCAGCTATATCAGATCATCCAGGTGACCTTAGAGACTTTCTAGATACCATAAAAAATATGTTTAAATTACATGGGCTTTTGCTTTGTACCATTTGTGAAGAATTGTTCCACAGTTTCACTATGCTATGTGTCCCTAGGTTGGAAGTCCTTGCATAGCAGGTGAGATATTCTGCAGGTGCTCAGGAAGTTGAAATAAGCCAAGAGACTCAAAAACTCTCATGGGTGGACTCTCTTGTTGAGTCACTCGCTCAAAAGAACAATTTGTTCTGTTGATTTCACCTTTCATTTTTCTTTTTAAATAGGAAGGTTTGAACTAAGCTGAGTTTTGTTACTGTCAGGGAAATCAGATTAGATTACAGATACCTAATGTTTTTTTAAGTTACATTAAAAAGAGTACAGTAAGGTATATTAGTATAACCTACCCATAAAAAGTTATTAGCAAAGTTCTAAAGGGATGGAAATGTAAGAAATTCCTTAACACTGACAACATCAAAGTTGAGCACAGAAAGGAGTAGAAACTGCTCTCTCACCTCTAACAAAAACTACTGCCTGTAACTGCTAGGGCACCTGCTGTGCTATCAGCACTGCAGATCTTTCTGCCAATATACTGCCTGTTTCTTCTGATGTGGCTGCCATCCCCTGTCTTCAGCTCTTGGCATGTGCACAGATCACTTCTGGATGCAGTAGTGAGTTTACCTCTAAAATGTGCGTTGACTAACACATCTGAAAAATGATGCTGCAATATCGTGCAACGCTTTTGCTTTCCAGGCAAATTAATGAATTTGCCAGAAGCCTGTGTATGGGATCTTACAGATGCAAAGGGCACAGAGAGGCTTGAGACACGTCCTCTCTGTTGGTGACACCAACACTGATCCCCTGCCTTGCTGGGTGAAGAAGTGACTGTTCACCTGACAGTTACCAGGGGGGAGGAATCCACACGGAATTCTCGTACTGCAGTTCACATCTCAGTTGGATTGGGCCTGTCCACACAGGACATCTGATATGAGATTTTAGAGAGGAATGAATTTTTAGCAAAGGATTTATTAAAATATGGCAATTTTCCATGGCAATAATTGCTTTATTCTCATCATCCAATAAACATAAAAAAGCTTCATTTTTATCTTCCGATTATAATTCTCATTATTACAGCTGAGAGAAAAAATGTCAATAATTGTTTTGCTGCTTGGCATTTTTAGACCAATTGCCATATATCTTGAAAAAAATTATGAGGTGCATTACAGGAAGGTTGTCAGCTACATTAAACACTGTGGATAGTTTCAGTAGCTGTAATATATAAATTTACATATATCATCCTACCACTGAAAAGCGCATTTTAAAACTAATATTTGATTTTGCTCCTTCCGCACATCTTGTGGTTGCATTCAAGATGAAATTTAGCATGAGAAATTATCCTGTGATGGAAAAGAACATTCCTCAAAGTGTGCACACCAGTTAGAAAGATGAATTTATTCTACTTCAAAGAAATGCATGTTCTATTTAGACTTGTATTTTATCACACTGGGTTTGGATCTTAAATATTCATTTTGATTATGTATTATTTCACTGATTTATTCCCTCATTAATTCAATCCTATAGTAATGTGATCAACTTCAATGGATATATTTAAACTGTTACATACATCTTATCTTTTTGTGCTACACCAAATTCCTCCATCAAAATAGTTAATTAAGGAAGAAAATCAAATTTTTCTTAATCTCACACTAATGCATAATTTTTTCCCTGAAAAAAAATACAACTTAATTATGAAAATGAATCCATGAATTATATGAAGACATGTGAGTAATATTAGAAATGAGCATAGCAAATGAAAAGTCGACACAGTATTCATGTTTGATTTAATACATCAAAAGTGAAGCAAGAGTGTGTCTAGAGAGCTCACAGGTCATATCATCTGACAGATATGTAATACCCAAATGAGTGCTGATAAGAAGATAAAATGAGATATATCTGTTTTTCTACCGAATGTTTTGGGAAGTCTGTTTGTTCATATTCATTTTGGTGTCTCAGTTACAAAGGCAGTGTAATACAAAAGGACTTGGGACCTCAAATTTTTTCTCCTCAACAAGATTTTTTTCTTGAGACTTAGTGCAGAATCATTTATTCTATTCCTGATTTTCAAAGAATCTGAAGGAGTCAAGTTCTCTTATCTCAGTGGAATTGATGATCCTTTAGCCCCTTGATTCTCGGATGACTTTGAAAATCCTACGTCCTTTCCCTGATTATCTGTCTGTTGAAGAGAACATAAAATTTACTTATCTGGGGTATCCAATATGAAAAATGTGCACACATTGCTGAAAGATGAAGGTGATGTGAGTATGATCAAAGGGAAACAGGGGGTTAGATTCAGGAATAAGGCAGTGATAATTTAACTGCCTTCAGCAGAGGTAAGAGTGATTAAAAAACCCCCTTCTTTTCATTAGCAAAATAGGAGGACAGTACAAGGCTTACACTAAATACAATGTCATTCAAATTACAGACATGTAAGTCAACGAAAAATTCCTTTCTTTTTTCTTTTTTCATTCTTTCTTCTGTTTCTTTTCTGACTCAGTTACCAATATCAGAAACAAGACAGTAAAAGCAGCTACAGCATCTCCACATTTTCAGGAGCAGAAAGTACTATCATGTTCTATTTGTGTCATAGCTGTGGCCAGTGTGACAGGCTGGAATATTACAAGGATAGGTCATCACTGAAGAGTGGTATTTTATATCACAAAGCAAAAATTGTTATAAAAAAGACAGCCCATATTTATTAAGTCCTATATCTGTTCTCAGCCTAAGTAACTTATATATTAATGACAGAGAATTTCATGCATAGCTTATGCAAACCACATTTTAAACAATTCAAAATATCTATGATTGACAATAGTTAAAGCTACCAATAAAAAACATCCCTCAGACATCTGCTGATGCATTTACAGTTATCCAGTATAGATTTCTTATAGTACCATGACCATCAGTTTCTATATCTGGAATCTTTTCTGCCTCCTTCTAATGAAATAAATATCAGCTAAAATGTTATTTTTCCCCAAAAATGGAAATAAAATACACAGGATATTCTAGAAACTTATAAGCAAAGTCATCTAATTGTTCTTTTTTACTTGTCAAAGCTTAGAATTGGGCTTGAGAAGGTATATGTCTAAAAAGTTAAGTAAAATAATTGTGTACAGTGTTAATATTATGAAGTTGAATAAAAAATAGACAGCATCTCAACTGAATAAATTCATTTTTGGAGGCTTGAGCAGAAGTCATAATAGGGAGAGAATACTGCCACAGTTTGGCTAGATAATACAGCTGCAAATAACAGACAGATTTATCCATCTTAGGAAAGCTGCAGAAGTATCACTGAGTGTCTTCAAGGTCAAACATAAACTTGACATCGTATCATTTATACTGCTGTGTCAGAAAATGATACATCACAGTTATACATTTATTAGGGTGAATAAAACCTTATGTGCTATTTGCATTTTGAAAGCAATATTGAAATATTAACTCCTAAATCCTCAAAACATCCTAAAAGGATTGATAGGTAGAACAGATAATGGAATTACAATATAAAGGAGGAAATTAAATTCATATTTCTAGGAAAAAAACTATATAAAAACTGAATCAGAATAAATATTTCCCATGTTTCTTGTGTATATGCAGTTCATAAGGATAAAATGAAATTTTTGTCATTAGATCAAAACAGCAGAAGAAGAAACTGGATGGCTATATAAATTCCAAATACCTTGGGACCTGCTATTACTGAAAATAACTTCACATCTTTTACAGGTAGAATTAAATACACCAATGAAGATCATAAAAATAAACTTAAAATTTACTTATGATTCAGTTTAAGAACTCTGGTTTTTTTGACTAAAAACCTGCTATTTCCTACCTTTATGTCTTGGGGAGACTTTTTTAATGACAGCTAGTTAGGAATTTCCTCCAATAAGGGTCAAGAGACGTCCCAGAAGATATACTAGAAATATTCTTCCCACACCATCTCTTCCAGTTTTAAAGTCACATCTACTTTCCTAATTCTGCCTCCATTTCAACAGTAGGGTAGGGCTACTTATATGGTATCCAGATCAGCTTTACTCCATACCTTCCCACAGCCCTACACCCTACAAAGTCAGAAGTCAGTAGTCATCTATTAACTATTTTAAACCATACAATAGAGGAAATTTTTAACAAAGTGAAAAAAGGTGGAAAAGAGAAAACTGGATCCATTTTGAAAAATTTAAAAACTTTTACACCCTCCCCAATAGCATGGAAAAGCAGAAAAACCTTTTACGCAATGTATCCACCATCTATTAACTCTGCCCCAATTAGGTCAGAACTAGTTCCACACTATCAAAACTATCAAGCCAAAAACTGCCAGGCAGTCATTTGGATCACATTACACATTACCGATATTCACAACATACTTTTTATAATTACAACATACTTTAAACCTTATTAAATTAATATTTTCAAAATTTGTTAGCTATTTTTTATGACTACACTACACAGTTATTAGAACTTTAGCTCTATCATTTAATACCCTTTTAGAAGGAAAACGATGAGCAATCTAAAGTCCATGCCAAGTATGTATCACATATAGCCAAGCTTTCTTTTGTGTAAGTATGGTCTTGAGGATAAAGTAGAAGCATAAAGATCTCTGACCTTAGTCCATGCAGTGAACAGATCTTTTAGACATTTGAAACTTACAGAAGGTGTCAAACAGCAAGTTTTACAGATCTGCAATCAGGAGGGAAATAGCTGTTTATATTTGATTATGTGTAAAAAAGTGCATTCCTTAAATGGATTATCTTCTCTGTTTATTTATTTATTTACTTATTTATTTATTGAATTAATTTTTTTATTCCTCATCAGGGCATCTCATATTACTCATATTAGATAAATATAACCAGGTTTATAAAAATAGAGTGTTTTTCCCAAAATAAAATCAAAGAAAGATAAAATCTTTTTCTGTTCTCAAGTTCAGTTTGGATGAAACCCTCACTAGGACAGAGCCAGACATAAATATTGGGAGACTTCTCCTTCTCAAAACCAGGTATTATAAAAAAAGGATAGTATGAACAAAATAAAACAGGTTTCAGTGTAAGTTGCTGTTGCAGACTATAAAAATAAATACTATAAAAGCACATTTAACATTAGAATTAAAAAAAAAAATAGAAAGAAGGAAAATTTAAAATACTTTCATTCTGCCTTGCTTCTTCATGCTTCTTGCCTGTCTTTATAGCTTATTCTTGAATCTATTCTACCTAGAGTAAAGACCTCCTGCAGAAAACTTATGAATCATTCATTAAAATTGATACCTCCCAACAACCAGAAATAATAAAATTTGTTCCTCCCTAGGGTCTATGAGGAAAAAAAGAAAATCCAGCTTTAGCCATTCAAGTTGAAGCTGGCTGCAACAAGCAGAGACCTTTATAAACTGGAGATATCTGAAGAGATAAAGTTCAATTAATTGCATCTAATAATTAGACTGAATTAGGCAAAATATTTATCATTCAATATCATAAAGGTGGTATGCAGGAAAACTACGATCCTATGGAAGGATCTTTCTGATCTTCAGAAAGAAAAACAGCAATTTCCAACTGACAGGAGTCATTTAAGAAAGAAGAACTCCTGGACAGAAACCCACATGACTTTTGCCATGTCATTCAAGTTCTTATATTCAAAACCCTTTCTGATGGTACAACCAACTGAAGGATGCAATTTTGCACAGATCTGGAAAATCTCTCCCTCACTGGGAGTAGGTTGACTGTGGCCTATTAAAATAAAATTAAAAAAGGAAAGAAGAGAAGAGAAGAGAAGAGGAGAGGAGAGGAGAGGAGAGGAGA